>BDCZ01000252.1:26559-47408 GCA_001662365.1 Chlamydomonas applanata | reverse complement strand
GGGGGGGGGATATGGGTCAGATTCGTCTTGTGTGCAGCGGCGAGTGAGTCAGCACGGGACCCCCCCATCCAGCGCAGCCAGGCGCGATGCATGTAGCCACAGCCAGCTGGTCCCACTGATACACAGCAGCACCCAGACCACCTGACGGCCCATGTGCGCGGCATGCTCGATGTACAGGTCCCCCCTGGCGTGGACAGCGGCTCGCGGCTGCGTGTGCGTGGTGAGGGCAACGCAGGGCGGCGCGGCGGTGAGCCAGGTGACTTGTACGTGTACATCTCTGTCAAGGATCACCCCGAGCTGCGCCGTGACGGCACGACGATCCACTCGGATGTGGAGGTCAGCTACGTGGACGCGATCCTGGGCACACAGGTGTGCCTTGGGAGCACAGCTGTGTTGGGTATGCACAAGATGCCATGTATCCCCTTACAGTACATGATCAACTCAAGGCAGCGGCAGGAGTGTATACTGTTACGGCACTTGAAACTGTACCTCCTCAGTGAAGACCTCAGCATCTTGGTTGTTGCCCTTTGTTACCTTTCCCATAACCTTCACAATGCCTTGCACTGCAACAGGTCAAGGTGGCCACGGTGGACGGCCCTGTGGAGCTCAAGATCCCCGCTGGCACACAGCCCGGCACCACCCTGCTGATGGCCAAGCGCGGTGTGCCGCGGCTCGGGAACGCGGCCATGCGCGGCGACCACCAGGTGCATGTGCGCGTCAAGATCCCCAAGCAGCTCGGTGCTGATGAGCGCAAGCTGGTGGAGGAGCTGCGTGAGCTGCAGGGCAAGGCCAAGGTTGGGCCGTTCCGCTTCTGAGCAGGTGGTCTTCTTGATGTGGCCAAGATTAGCTTGCGGGTGAGAGCAGCGATCTGGTTGCCGGTGGAGCTGTCAAGCCAGGCAATGGAGCCGCAGTGCAGCGGGGCTGCCCGCGGTAGTGCAGGCAGGTGGAGCCCCTTTGTCCAACTCCTGGCAGGCCCCACGTCGTCTGGGTCTGGTGCTGAGGATTGAGGGCTGGGTGCACTCAGGTAGGGATGGCGGGGCGAGGGGTACTTGAGCCAGGCAGGCAGGTGGTGGAGGCATGAGTGGGCATGGAGTGCAAGGATGGTGGGGGTGTCGGACAGGTTCCTGGGCTATTGGAAGCGCCGCACAAACACGGGAGCATGTGAGCGATGAGAGTGAGAGGGGTTGAGAGGCAGCAAGCATGAGAGGCATTCCCAGGCTTTCTTATGAAATGTGTTCCGGGAGCTGGAGAAAGGATGCTTGAACAAAGGATGGCACCGAGCATTCATATGCGCAGGGACTGGTGATGGCGCGATTCTGATGCACCCAAGCAATGAACGTCCCACCGTTGTAATCCAAACGCAAAGCATCGAGTTACTTATGAAGAAACGGGTGATGTTGCAGTGCAGCAGTAGCTGATGGCCATTCGATTACAGTGCTGATGTACCTGCAGCTGGCCTACAGACTCAGCCACCATGCATTCAGTGCTGCTGCTGCTGCTGTTGCATCATGCGCATCATCCCCTCCACTGTGCCTTGCAGGTCCAGCATGTCAAACGGCATGCCGCACACCATGCGCTGCCCTGGCTGCACGGCCATGCCCGCAGGCACCACCCGCACAGGCACCCGCCTTGGGCGCCGAGCCCTGCCTGAGCCGTTGGGCTGCCCCTCCCCTGGCACCTGATTGCTCAGGCCAGCTGGGCCCGCAGCCGCAATGGCAGCGTGATCAAGGGGCTGGGCCGCATCCCCACCGGCTGCACCAGTCTGCACTGTCCCTGCGGCTGGCGCTGCTATGCTGTAGCCCAGCTCCTCCCAGGTGAAGAGCAGCGGGTTGGTTGTGCCGCCAACAGGACTCAGGTCCATTAGTTTCACAGTGCCGTTGGTGGCGACATACGCGTCAAACACATCTGTGTGGTGCGCGGCAAGGAGGTGGCAGGGATCGAGCATCGTTACAGACGCTTGAGATGCGTTGGGTGGCTGAGCCGGTGTCCACGCTGACTGTTATGTGTGTTACCAGTCCAGCATCAGCAGCACAGGTACAGCACAGGTAAAGGCACATGTACACTTGTACAGCAGTATCTGTCGCAGCCTGTCACCTGCCAATGCCCAGTCGAGTGTGACACATGGCATTGGGCAACCAAGGAAGCAACTCACAATCCCGGAGTGGCAAGCGGCCCTCCAGCCGGCGGCCGAAGAACTCCTTCAGCTTGACACCTGCCTGTCGCGCTTCTGCACTCAGCACCACAGCCTCTGGCCCCCCTTGCCCCGATGCATCACCCCCCCGACTGTCCTCCCGCTCTGACCCTGAAGTTGAAGACCCCTCAGTACTGCTGCTGTCAGAGGTACTATCCTGGGACTCGTCCTCGGACTCGACTGCAGTGTTGGCTGTGAGCTGAGGAAAATGCTGTGTTGCGTCCCGCTGGCACACACCCACAAGCGTGCCCCCGCGCACAAAGCATCGCCACTCGCGCTCTGGCCTCAAGTCATACCACTTGCGCAGCACCAGAGTGGGCTGTAGCGGCTGTTGGGCGCTGCTGGTGCCGGTGCTGGCTGCCAGTGCAGAGCTGGACGCGACAGGCGTGGCTGCAGCGGTGGCACTGGCTGTGGCAGCGACCGTGCTGGTGTGTGCGCCGCTGTCAGAGCTGGCTGCGGTTGTGGCTGTGGCTGGACTGGTGGTGGTGATAGTGCTGGCGCTGGGTGCGAGCCTGCTGAGTAGATCCAAATCATGTGCCACGCGGTCCGAGCTCTTGAGCATGAGCACTACCTGTAGGCACATCAATGCGCAACAGCTGACACATAACTGATGGTTGCTGCAATTGAATGGTACTTCAAAAATTGCAGCATACAAGCAGCACAACCCTGGCACAGCATGCAGGTTGCAGTCAACTGCAGTCTCGAGTGCGGCTGCAAGCACGCCGCACCTCGTCTGCATTAGTGCACGCCAAGGACGCAAGTGGATTCACCCATGTGGCATCTGATGGGCAACTCCAATTGAGCTTGGGCACAATCTGGCATTGCACAGCATGGAACAGCAACATGGCTCCCACTTAATTTTTCGCCTGCACACGGTGCAACATGCAGCCAGGGGCATGCAGCTCCCGCACACAAAGTGTGCCGCATGAGCTAACATGGTGCGCCACGCACAGCATACATGCCATGCGCCGCACCTTGCCGCCCAGCTCCTGTATTGCTGATTCTATAGCATCCTGCAGGCCTGGAAAGCGCTCAGTCCAGTCAACTTGGCTCATCTCGTCCTCGTCCTCCTCCTCGCTTGGCATGTCTTCCTCTCCCCCGCCTTCACTCTCAGTGTCTGAGCCCACCGCACGCTCTGGCAGCTACGATCAGCATGAAGGTATCGTTTATGACCTCCGCATGAACCCAGGAGGTGCAGGCTGAGAACGGCAAATCGTACCGCCTTTGACGAGTCGCCCACAAACACGCCGTCCGCAAGCAAGTACGCCACAAACTCCTGAGGCAAGGGCACCGCAATGCTTTTCAACGTGCAGCTGGAGAATTGGCTGTACCATGCACTGAAGTTGCATGCGAGCAGCTCTGCTGAATGCGCCTCTGTGTGGGCCTCTGCTTCCATGCCTGGCTCTTGCGGTTCCTGTGGGGCCCCCAAGCACATGCTGGCTGCGTGTAAATGGGCTGTGCACATGGTGGCTCGCCGTGCAGTATGGGCTTCACACCTATGACGCCCAGACCTGCAATCACATTCTTTCTGCAGTCTTACACCCATACATCATGCGGCCTTGAGCCCAGCCATGCGCAGATGTTGCTTTGCCTTGCACGCAGTGTGTCTCACTCACACTCGCATCCGGTCACCACATGCCTGCTCCACAGACAAGTGCCTGGAGCCTCACAGTCATTCCACCCCTGCACCTGCCCCGCCCAATCATGCACACCACGCGTCCGTGCACACGCCCAGCCCATCACCGCATCTTCTGCAGCAGTGTGTGCGCCTTTTCGTGCAGGATCTCGAGCGCCTGCTGGAACAGGACCTCTGGCGCGAGCACGCCCGACGTCTCGATCGTGAAGATGAAGTGGTCCTTCTTCTTGCGGTACTGGACGCATGCAGCCACGTCCTCTCGGTCCAGCAGGGCCCGGACCTTCTCCAACACATCCTCATGCTCCCGTGCAGGCATCACTTTCAGCTTGCCCTTGCCATCGCGCACAAACAGGCGGGGCGCAGCCTCCATCAACAGCTGCGCGATCTCTGCAGGCGGCTCCTTCAGCAGCACCACCTCGGGCAGCAGCTTGTACCACGCCGTTGCAACAGGTGACCATTTGGCGTGCGATTTCCCGATGCCCTTGACGCAGTGCGCCTCAAGCTGGATCGTCTGGCCTGGGCGCAGCTTGGCCAATAGGATGTCATCTTGTACTGGCCGTGGCGCAGCACGCTCCCCGCTTGCATTGAACATGTGTGCCTGGCCCTGTGCAAACCGGCAGCCGGTCTCATCTGGGATCTCACTGCCGCTCCCCAGCCACGCCAGTGCCCCTGACAGCACCTTGTCATTGACCACGGTGTCGCCCTGGCGCTTGCACGTGACGTCCAGCTTGAACACGACGGTGTTCTTTTCGCTGGGAGCTTCCTCAGATGTCTTGAACTCGAGCAGCGCAGGGTCGATCTTGAGTGGCACCAGCCCCAGCCGGTGAGCAAGCACTTCATCCTGCGGCGATCAACCAGCACATGCGTGTCTGCAGTGATCGCATTGCTGCGGACAGCCTGGCGAACCTTGCGCCGTGTAGTGTAACCCCTGTCTGCTGCATGCCGCCCTCCGCTACCAGCTACCAGCAGGTCCTCAGGGAACAGCGCGCCAGCATGGCAAGCACGCACTGGGCAGGCTATGTCGATGCCAGATCCCCACTGCACACAATATTGACGCTGCACAGCCGCACAGCAACCCAAACCCAGCTGCATCATGCGCTGATGCAACTTGTTCATGTTTTGGTAATCCTGTGTCTCAGCAGCGTGGCATCAGTGCACCATGATGGGTGTTCCATGGGCCGCACACACGAATGTATGTATGACGTGCACAGCCCACCTGGATGATAGATGTGTTGTTGATCATGAACACGTGTTCGACAGCGACCGTGGGCACCTCAGCAATGAGGATGCGGCGCAGCGCGTTCGCAATGGCCGGGTCTACTCCAATCATGTCAAACTCCATCACATCTGCCTCCAGCTTGTTGATCTGCACAACAGGAACCAGTAGCCAGGCAACCGTATAACTTGCGCTGCTGTAACGTACTTGCGGCCATCGTGCCACATGTGAGACAGGTCGCACTAGCACAGCCAGGTTGCACTCAACGTGCTGGCCTGGCAGTGCTGATTCAGCAAGTGCAGCAGCAGCATTCAACAGGCTGGCTGTTCCCGAGCGCGGAGCCATAGTGGTACAGACCTTGATCTGAAAGTTCTCTTTGAACTCCTTCAGGTCCCATGCGTTGTCAACACCCATTGGCATGAACACATTGGCTGATGTGAAGGTGGCCGTCTGCAGATTCAGGCACAGGCACATTATGCAAGACGGGGCTCAGCAACAGTGTGTATGAGCAGCCTCTGGCTGCTTGTGATGCACTGGCAGACGCAGCCGAAGCACATATAATGTGTTCCCCATGGCGGCACACTGCATGCCTCCATCACATGGGCACGGCGCCAACTGCCGTCAGGCGGGGAACGCCACCTACATGCTTGTTGAGCTCAGGCCCGCATACAACATGCGTCCTCTGTAGCTCTAGGTGCTCCGGCAGCTTTTTTTCTGATTTGCTCTTGCCCATTTTGGCGATATCCTATGAAGATAGCTGGCACATCAAGTGCTGCAGTGCGGCACTGCGGCGCAAAACCCTATGGGTCCACCAGCGGCAATCAGCTTCCCTTTGAAAATGATCAGGACAGTAATCAGCAAATTGAAAAGCATTATGACGGTGCTCATGCTGCGCCAGGGCTTCCCAAGTCATGGTTTTGGTCCCTCCTTTGTCAGGAATGCAGCTCGGTTATCCGGTTGATCGACACATCAGTCCGCTATGAAGCTCAGGTGGCGCCTGGTCCAGGTCTCGGCCCTCATGGTGGCTGCCCTGGCCATCTGCTGGCCCTGGCCTTTCAACTTACTGGTGCCCAAGGTGGTGGAACAGGCTGAAAGCAGCATATCATGCCCGCTGGTGAGTGTTGCAGGTTGTTTGTGTTGGTCGCACACACGCGGCGCACATGCTGGACCTTGGCGAGTGCCGTACCGTCTGAGTTACACCGCAACCTTGTTCACCTGCGTCTGCAACCTGCAGGGCTACACCAGCGAGAGCAATGTGGAGTTGCCAGCAGGCCATGCACCCGTCCCTGGCATGCGCGCAGGCAGCACGAGCAGCCGCATACTGGGATTTGCCCACAATGGCACCATCTGGACAGCGGATACCAGCGTGAGTGCACTGTTGCGAAGGGGCACTGCTGCGCAAGCTGGGGCATTTAGATCAGGGGGGGTGTCTATGGTGCTGCTGCTGCTGGCACAGGTTGAAACCGCATGACAGCTGGGCAGCGCCCCACCACCTTGGGTCCAAAGTGCTGCGCTGTGCATGTTGAGCTGCATGCCTGAGGCAATGTTTGAGCTCATGTATGAGAGCATCCCTTGGCATCCCCATGCATCATCAATGCGGACGCAGGCCACGTCCATGCTGGCAGAAGCCATGCTGTGGGACAAGGGCAGCGGCGCAATCTTGGCGGTAGGCACCA
The DNA here is from genome assembly GCA_001662365.1 of Chlamydomonas applanata. NCBI lineage: Eukaryota > Viridiplantae > Chlorophyta > Chlorophyceae > Chlamydomonadales > Chlamydomonadaceae > Chlamydomonas > Chlamydomonas applanata. Next base: position 40,689 of record BDCZ01000252.1, on the reverse strand, counting down.
AGGCAGTTGTGTTTGCTGCAGCATCGCAGCAAGGCACCGTGCGGGTGGAGGGCCTTGATCTGCAGGGGCGCTTCCTGATGCCGGTGAGGCGATCATGCGATGGCTTGCAGCTTGCTCCTGAGAGGACAGTGTCACTTTTGCCCTGGTACTGCTTTCCAGGAAGTGTACTGCATTGGTACTGATTTCCAGGCTGTGTACCGCCAGATGCAAGTAACACGGCTCCTCATAGAAATGTCTGCATGCCGGAGCCTGAGTGCACCACCTGGCCACCAACAATCCCGGTCACGGTGCTGGTCAAACTGGACGCTGATTGCCCCATTGTTGACCGCAGGGCTTCGTTGACGCGCATGCGCACTTCCTGCAAGCCGGCCTGTTCCTGTTCAACTGCGATCTACGTGGGGTCACCAGCCATAAGGAATTCACCCTCAAGGCAGCACACTACGTCAGCATGCTGTTACAAGACGAGCAGGAGCAAGCCAGCACAGAAGCCAGGCCCAGCAGCAGCAGCGGGGATGCTGCATCAGCTGCGCGGTGGCTGCTTGGGGGTCAGTGGGATGAGAACGGGTGGGGTGGGCAGTTGCCACACCGCAGCTGGCTCGATGCTGCAACAGGCCTGGACCGTCCCGGCCTCCTCTCGCGCATGGATTCGCACATGGTGGTGGTCAATTCGCGTGCCCTGCAGCTGGCAGGTATCACACGTGACACACCAGACCCACCAGGGGGCATCATTGATCGGGATGGTGCAGGGGAGCCCACAGGTATCTTGCGCGAAGCAGCCATTGGGCTGGTGGGCAGCCTTGTCCCTCCTCCTAGCACCCGGGACCTGATGCTGGCACTGAAGGCGGCAAGCGACTACGCCCTTCGGCGCGGGGTGACTACGTTGGCTGATCTTGGGCGTGCACCTTTCACAGGCAACTTGGAAACCACATGGCAGGTAAGCCAGCTGGTGAACTGATGGCTCTTTCCAGATCCTGCTGCTCATGCTCTGCCAGAGCTGTCTGATGCTTGATGACTGACCCCCGTGACTGGAGCTGGCTGTAGGTGTGCTGTGTGGTGGGTACTTTAACGACCGTCAAGGACCCCCTTAAAAAATGGGCGCATGCTTGCAGGCTGCACCAAATCATGTCATGTGTTAATGTCGCTGGTGCTCCTGCCCTGCTGTTGTGTCACCTCCCTGCCGCCTCCTCGTTGCAGGACCTGCTGCAGGTTATGGTGCCAGCTGCTGATGCAGGGGATCTGCGTGTGCGCGTGTATGCGTTCACGCCCCTCCAGTCCTGGTGAGTTCAAGTGCTCTGGCAACGGGCTCCGTCCATATCTCTTTCTGATCGGTCAGGAGCGTGCCTGACCTGACCCTGCACTCACATTCCCCCCGTTTTCTTGTGCCTGAGATCATCCTGGTACTGAATGGTGCTGTGGCGCCATGGCCACATCCCATGTGACACCTGCAGGCGCCGCTTGGCAGCATACGTTGAGGCATATGGCCGCAGCCACAGCAGCGGCAAGTTGTTCTGGGGCGGAGTGAAAGAGTTTGCGGACGGCAGCTTGGGCGCGCGTACTGCGCTGATGTGGGAGCCGTACTTGGACGCGGATCAGCGGGATGAGGAGCAGGCCGCAGCGCAGCAGTACGGCACACGCATGATTGATGCTGGGGTGCTGTACGAGCTCGTAAAGGGTGCAGATGCTGCAGGCCTGCAGGTGAGGATGCACGGCTGATGTGTTCAAAGAATTTTGTAGTATGCAGTATATGAACTGCTGCGCACCCCAGCTCAGCTGCTGAGCACCAGCTGGAGTCATAGGCACAGAGTCTCTCCAGGAGTCTTTTCAGAGGGTGCAGGTGCATTACTCAAGCCTTGCTATGTGTCCTGTTTGCCCAACGAATGTGATGCGCATTGTAGGTGGCAGTGCACGCGATCGGGGACCGCGCCATTGACGAGGTGGCTGATGTCTACGCACGCGTGGCCGCCGACAATGCACCCCTGCATGCCGCCAGCAAGGCGATGCACGGCCCACCACCCCGCCACCGCATTGAGCATGTGCAGCATCTGTCAGGGCCCCAGACAGCTGAGCGGCTTGCGCAGCTGGGCATCCTTGCCACGCCCAACCCACCTCACTTGGTGGCTGATGGCGATCTGATGCAGCGGCGGCTGGGGCCTGCGCGTGCAGGTACGACGCATCATCAGCATGGCTGTCGGGGCTGTCGAGGCGACACCAGGAAGCTTGTGCATCCCCATGGTTGACTTGTCCCAAACGCAAAAAGCAAGGTTCATTGTATGGATGCCATGCATCCATACTTCCCTGCATACTTCCTGGGATGCAGGCCCGGGACATTCATACGCGTTTGCCACAATGGAGAAGGCCGGCGTGGTGCAGGGCTTCTCCAGCGACTGGTGAGCAACTGTGTGCTACCATGCACCCGAGCATGCCTCAGCCGCCTGCGTTCCGCCTTGGATATAGCAGCCCAGCCCCCTTGTACTTGCGCCACAATGTCCACGGATGCAGTATCTGAAACAAGCAGTTGCCGCCAAACACTAAGGCATGCTCGCGTGCACATGCGTCGCTGTGTGCTGCAGGCCGGTGACAGACCTGCACCCGCTGGCCAGCACCTACGTGGCGACATACCGCTCAGCACCTCCAGCGGGGGAGGGTACTGAGCGAGGTGGCACCCCTGGTGTGTGGGGCCCGGAGGAAGCACTGAGCTTGGAGGCGGCGCTGCTGGGGCACACTGTGGGCACAGCAGCTGCGTCAAGGCTCGGCGACTACGTAGGCATGCTCAGGTGGGGGGATACTTGAATGTGTTGCGTGCCACAGTGTGCTCCTTGTTAGGTGCGCCTGCCGTGCCCGCCCGTCATGTGCTCCTGCTTGCGTGTGAGTAAGTAAGCTCCTGCTTGTGTGTGAGTAAGTAAGTGCCCTGCTTGCTGCATGACATGGCCATGCTGATGGCTGGCTGTTGCTCTCGTGTGTTGCCCGATGCCGAGCTCGCACACGGTTGTTACTCGTGCAACACATGCAGGCCCGGTATGCGGGCAGACTTTGTGGTCCTGGATCATTCCCCGTTGAGCATGGCGCGAGGATCTCCACTTCCGGAGGTGCTACACACATATGTTGATGGCCGGTGCGGTTATGGTTGCTGATACAGCTCAGCGCATGCAGCGCTTACAAACGATGCTGCCGCCGCCAGCTGCCCCTTGGGTGGCTGCATGCAAGCCGCACCCAACCCCCTTTCCATTGTTTGCGCGACCCTTGCTGTCCCCATCCTTTTCGGTCGCCTTTTCAGGCTGCCTTTTTTGTACATTCATGGATTACACAGAAGCCAGCAGATCACATACGCGTTGCTGTTTTTTTTTTACAAGCCGCATAGCAACAAACCCATGACCTAGCCTTGTGTGCAGGTTCTTAGGCTGATCGGTGTGGTTGCCATGGGCAGGAGCATGCGAGCGTGTGCCCATGCAGTGCAGAACAGCAAGAATGTCCAAAGGTCAAAGGAAAAGGAATAAAGCTCTTGTCTGAATAACGGACCGCTCCTTGTGGGCAGACCAGAGAAGGCGTGCGTGCAGTGCCTAACGACATGCTGTGCCTCAACCTTGGAAAGACTCTGTAAAAAGCTGATACTGGAAAACCGCTGTCGCGTGTAATGTACAAAGAAAATCGCAAACCCTGAACACAGAAATGCTAGTCATACAAGCGTGCCGAACAGACCAGATGGTACATTTGTTCTCGCAATGAAATGGCCAGCTCAGGCGGTGTCCCTCCTGCTGCTGCCATGCCCTCGGGTGGCTAGCCAGCTCAGCAACGTAGTCCACACTTGAGCAACAGGCCACAAGACAACGTCGGCTTGTCATCAGTAATAGCTGCTGCGCAGCTGCATAACAGAAGTCGACATTGCGGGCCTTGCTGTCAGCCTCGCTGTTGTCTTCTTTGTACGATAGTTGGTACGGGTGAGGATGATGCTCGGGTGAGCGTTCAGTACAGCGGAACTGTTGCTGGCCCCGAGGCTAATGGGAATGCTCAGTACAGCGTGAGGGCTGGGTTGGTGAAGCTGCGTGCAGCGCTGACGCGGCAGTCCACCGCGGCGCTGCGTGTCGCAGTCTCCAGCGCGCTCTCGTACAGCGCCACCCGTGCCCGCAGCTCCCGGTTCTCTGCCCGCAGCTCCGCGTTGCGCACCGCCAGCGCGCTCGCCTGCGGGCGCACATGACAGGAGAATGTGGCAGCCTGTGAAGCCTGGCAAACAGACACAGCAGCAGAGGCACCAAGAGAAAAAGGAACAACGAAAGCTCTGACGAAAGCTCTTTCCATGTGATATGTGCACACATTGTATACTGTAAAGTCTGTAATGTACCGCGTGCGAGGCCGCAGTGTGCTGCTCACCTGCTGCCGTGCCTTGAGCAGGTCGGCGCGTGTGTCGGACAGCTCGTTCCGCAGTCGGTTGGCGCGGCTGCAGTTGGCACGGCTCACCTGGTGTGCGAGCTGAGAGGTGCGCTGAATGGAGTGGACGTCAGCCTGCGCATGAGCATGTGCACAGCAGTGGCGCCCACAGCAATACCAACTCATCTGAAGCGTGTGCTTCCAGCCTGGGCAGTGGCAGCAGCAGCAGCAGCGGCTGCGGCAATGCCATGCAGCTGTAGACCGCTGTGGTCAGCCACAGCCACTCCAGCGCAGGCATACCGCCAGCACGCAGCACGTTGCACAATAAAAGGAGCCCCGCCATACTGAACCCGCGGTACTACAGGCAGCAGGTTTTGGACAGGAGACGCGTTGGCCTGTGTGCGAGCCTTGTCACACAGGCTCCTGCAAAGCATCCCTGTTGTGTGTTCAGCATCTCGATATCCAGCTCATGAATGCCGTACCTGCAGCTTGTGGTACGATTCCAGAGTGAGCACCTTGGTGCGGATTGCCTCCGCCCGTGTTTCACTCATGTCTTTGAGCACAGAGGTCAGGTGCGCGCACTCCTCCACCTGCAAGCCGTAGGAGGGGCCAGGCAAGTCTCATCAGCATGGCCGCACATGGAGAAGGGCTGGTGGGTTGTTTGGCGTGCACGGAGCGGCAGGGATGCATGCCAACGAGGACGCAGGCCGGCATCAACACACAGCTGCCCAGCTCCCCACCCTATTTATATTTATACATATATTGCATTTGCACAGGCCCAAAGTGCTCCAGTGCTTCAAGGCATGGTGCAGAGGGCGCTGCAGGAAGGGCTTGGCATTCAGCACCATGTTGCACGCACCTTCCGCGGCAGTAACGTGCACATGTTCTGCAACTTGCCAAGCAGTGCGTCTTTGACTTCCTCTGCCCCCTGCCCACCAAGTGACAGTGCCTCCACCATGCCACGCAGCTCTGCCCAGGACGGGTGTTGCGCAGGTGGTGTGTGCGGCGCGTGCGGGTGACTCGAAGGGCCTGCATCCTGAAGGTTTGCGAAACTACTGGAGGAGCTGGAGCTGCAACCATCAATGGGCAGCACCTTGAGCTTGAAGGTGCCCAGCTCCACAGCAGGAGGAGGACTGCCTCCCCGTGCCTTCAGCCCTTCCCAGAAATTTTTCAGCCCAGCCACGCCATGCTCTTGCGAACGTCGGGGGCCTCCTAACGACATATGCGGAGAGGGGCCCACACTGAAAGGTTTACAACTATACGGAGATCACCACGGACGCCACGCTCCGGGGTCACCGATCACCGTTGTGCAGGCCCTGCAGCCGTTGGTAGAGCGGGGAGCTGCGGTTCCAGAACTGGTGTGCCTCACATACCGTTGTGCAGTTGATGTTGAGGTGGATGGAGGAGGGCTTGGGATCCATTATCTTATCTGCATAAAATCACCAGCGGCTGTTGCGGGGTGCGTCTAGGGACTTGCATTGCAAATGCATCGTCGTGGTGTTCCTTTGCCCAATTTACATGATACCTTTGTTTATGTCGTGGCTTGACGCAGGTATCAGGTCTGATGATCCGTAGTGCAGGGGCCTGGATCCCACCTGCGCTGAGCCATGCGCAGCTGTTAGCCCGGCAAGCATCATCTGCTGCAGCGTCGACGAGCACAACTTCAAATGTGGAAATCAAATCAGTCAGCGCATCAAACCAACTGGTGTGTGCGCATGGACGTTTGGGCGCATGGACGCACGACACGACGTGCACAACATACTGTGTGCCCTGTGCATCAAGTTGTGGCCTGCACATCAGCATGATCCACAGGCTTCTTCGCTGATGCACACATGGTGCCTGCCCCAACACATGCAGGCACCTGAACAGCAGCAGGCAGCGGACGAGGCCGTGCGCACTGCCAGAGCCGCAGCAGGCAAGGCAGCACACATCGCAGCACTCACCGCGCTGGCCGGCCACTACAGGGACATCCATGTATCCATGGAGGCAGTGTACGCAGCTCAGGTGAAGGGCGCTAACCCGCTGCTGCCGCAGGGCAGCGTGCCAGCAAAGCCAGCGCCACCCAAGGAGCCCTACCTCTGCTCCCCAGCCTTCCCACTCAGTGATGTTACTCAGCTGCCAGACAACCACCCCACTGTACCCCAGGACGATGATGTGCAGCTGGATCCCAAGTACATGGACAAGCTGACATGCTGGCTGCAGACACAACCCAGCCATTTGGAGTCCAGTGTGCAGCTGCAGACAGGCATCAACCTGTTCCCACCCCAGGAGGCTTCTTACCCCACTTACATCAACTTCCAGGCAGCCATGCGCCTGCTTGACCAGCACAAAAGCAAGCAGCGCATGGGGAAGCTCAAGGCGCTGAGGCGCTACCAGGACAAGTACCAGCTCAAGACGTGGGACCACAGGCCCGGGGATGTGTAGGGATGAGGCGTGTGCAGCGAAATGATACATAGCAGCGCACGGTTTCTGCACTTTGCAAAGCAGCGTGCAACAGACAGGGATGCGGTGGATGGATGAGGGGTGGTGTGCCTCCAACCGGCCACAGCCCCGTGCCGCACGTGCCAGTATCCTAGCAGCAAGCGGGCCACAGCAGCAGCTGCTGCAGCAACTGCAGCAGCCGCTGCAGTCGCAGCAGCCGCATGGGCAAGGTCTTGCGGCTCAGCTGCTGGCCAAGGTGCTTGCTGGATGTAGCGTGGTGGCTGTGGGGCGGCGAGGCAGTTGTGTGGGATGTGTGAGGTGGAAGGAAAGAAGGTTCTGTTCCATTTTGTTATTCCAAAACCCCCGCTACATCCGCTCAACCAGCGTAATGAGTCTGCTCTGCGCCTCCTAGATCCATCCAGCAAAACCCGGATCATTCGGCAGCCGGCAGAAATGTTACAATTCAACCGTTTCAGGGCGTCATCAAATGATGATCAAAGACGCAGTGGCGTCTGCCGGACGTTTCAACCGCAGCTGCTGGGAGTATCTGCGAACCAAAGCCAGACTGTTGTGGAGAGGCGCGCGTGCGATGTGATTGTGCTCGGAGACAGTTCCCTGGCAGCGGCCGCGGCATACTCCTTGGCCCGGCGTGGCAAGAAGGTTATAGCCATTCCTGACATGGGGTTACAGGTGAGCATCGCCATGCATGGGTTGAATGCATGGGTTAGCAGCCATCCGCTTGCACCTAGGCATCCACAGCTGGCTGAGACCGTGAGCTTGCAGCTGAGCATTGTCATGTGTGCATGCCATGCATGCATGATTTCCATGCGTGTTCGAGGGTGTCCACCTCCTCCATTGACAGCTGTATCCTCATGCTAATCTGGCTCCCAGGGCCCAGGCATCAGCAGTCAGCAGCGTGAGGCGTTGCGTCCCCTCGTGCTGCCAGACCCCAGCGTGCACATCACCAGGTGAGCAAGCACCGAGTCCGGCTGAAGCATGGGGTGAGTTGCAAACCAGTGCACATGGGGTGCGGCCACAGCTAACAATGTCTGCATAGAACTCGCTGTGCTGCCTGTGCAGCATGGCGGCTGAGGCGGCTGCATATTGGGACGGGTTGGAGATGCAGGCGGGGACGCCCCTGCTGTGGCGCTGCAAGTCACTGGATCTTGCACCCCCAGCACGCAGCCTACTGGCTACTGCGGGCGGCGGCACCCCTGCGTCCTCCACCCTCAGCGCCGTGCTCAGGCAGATGGGTGCGCGGTGCAAACAAGCCAAGGTCAGAGTGCAAGAGGTGGATGAGGAGGCGATGCAGGGGCAGCTGCCCATGCTGCGTGCGGCGCGGGGCGTGCGCGCGCTACTGCAGCCAGACGGCGCCGTGATCAACGCCAAGGCGGCACATGACGCGCTTTGTGCGCTCTCAGAGCGGAGCGGTGTGCTGCTCAAGGATCGGCTGCGTCTTCGAGGTGGGTATTTCTGCAGCCTGCAGGTGGCCTTCACTTGCCCCACATGCGTCTCGTACTGGCATCTCTGCACACCACAGCTGCCTGGCAGTGGCTGCCGCACACTGAAACAGAGTGCAACTGAACAGTCCTTTTGGTATGGTAGGCGAAGGGAATGTTGGCCAAGAGGCGCTCATATCCCGGCTGCCCATCGCATGCGATACCACATTGCATGCAGGCTGGTGCGACACCGGCAGCGCACTACGGGTGTCAGCGTCCACGCAGCTTCAGCCAGATGCCATGTCAGTGTTTGAAGCTGAGCAGGTGTTGCTGGCGCCTGGTCAGTGGGCGCCCGAGTGCCTGGAGATGCTTGGGCTGCAGCTGGATGTGCAGCAGCGCACCCGCACCTCCCTCCGTTGCCCCTCCTCAGACACCCTCGCGCGTATGCCGCTCGTACGCTGCTGGGGTGGCGGCGATGGGGAGGAGGATGGGCTTGGCATGGCCATGGACGCCTCATGGCAGGAGGAGGTCAGTTCAGAAGAGGAGGAGCTGGAGCGAGCTTCCCGCGGAGCTGGCACTGGCAGTAGCGGCAGTAGCAGCAGCAGCAGCCGTAGCGGCAGTAGCAGCAGCAGCCTCCTTGTCCTGCCTCAAGCCTCAGGGGGCAGTAGGGGCCCCAGCGTGCGGTGGACATGCTTCCCGCGCATAGGGTCTCGTGCCAAGCTGGCCAGCAACCCCCTGGACGGCGCAGAGGTAGGCAGTTGCTGGGAGTGGGGCGCGCAACGCAGCAGCGGCAGGCCTGGGAGTGACGCTGGGAGTAGTGGACGTGAGGGCGGAAGCAAGGAGCAGCCAGCAGTGCCGCTGGTGCGCGCACGGCAGCAGGCTCAGCACTGGATCAAGGGGCTAGGTGTGAGCCGCAAGGAACTGCTTGAGACCCTGGGGCCCAACGACAGCACAGCAGCGCTGAGCAGCACCGCAGTGGATGTGGTCACCAAGGATGGGCTACCTTTGCTTGGGTGGCACTCGGGCTTTGAGCAGGGCCGTGTGCTTGTGGCGTGCGCCACTGTGCTGTGGGGTGCGGCACCACGCAGTGAGCAGGAGGGTGAACAGGTGGCAGCAGAGGCGGCCACGACAAAGGCCACCAGCGCTGCAGCGGGCACATCAGCACCCACAGCAGCAGCAGCAGCTGTGGAGGCTGGTGTGCGGCCAGCGTCTCAGGAGGGGGGCACACAGTTCTCCTCGCCAAGCAGTAGCACAGCACCCAGCACCAGCACCAACCACGTGGAGTGGGGCCCATTAGCCGGCAGTGGGGTGGATGGGTACATGCTGACCCCTGTCCTGGCCAAGGCTGCAGCTGACATACTGTCTGGGGCTGCCAGCCTCTCAGTGGGTTTGGAGCCCCAGCTGCTGGATATCAGCAGGCCGGCAGTTGGGGCCCAGCTGGTACACTCAGGCTTTGATACATGGGGCAGGCTGGCAGCTCTGCAGGATGGTAGCGAGCGTGGCCGGCTGAGGAGGGAGAGAATGAGTGAGGACGAGCTGCAGCAGCTGGATGAGCAGCAGGCAGCGGCCAAGCGGGCCGCACTGGGTGCACCTGCGCGGGCAGGGTCAGGCGCGCTGCCAGGCAGGCGGCCTGCGCGGCCGCAGTGAACGTACTGCATGCTTGGGTTTCTGCAGTACTAACGGCCTGGGCCAGGGCGTAGTACAAGCGTTGTTGTGTGTAACGAGTGTACGCGGTGCTGTGGGCGGGTGCGATGCATGTGGGCAAAGGGATGCACAGCTAGATCGACAGCATGCTGGATAGCCTTCATGAGAGCACGTGCCCCTTTGGCTGCACCGGTGGCTGCATGAAGAAGCAATGCTGACACCAGGCTGCGACAGCAGGTGGTGGCAGGTGCGACGTGCCAAACCTTCAAATGCCACACCTCACTGAGCATAGAGAGATGAAACGCCGTGGCGCCAAGAGGCGCAGTCGCTCCAGCATCTAGCGTTGCGGTTTGAGATTTTGCCCATAATGCAGACGCAAATGCTGCGCATGTCTTCAAGATCGGGGCTCGCTCAAACATCGAGGCCAGCCGTGGGCACCCTCAGCGTCAGTGCACGCTTAAACACAGGAATAATTGCAAAGTCACGCAGGCAAGCACAAGATGCCAGTCATATCACGCATGCCCGACGTGCACGCACAGCCGCAGCACCCGTGATCGACACGGAGGACAAGAAGAAGGTGCGCATGATGTGCGGTCTGCACGCCTGAAGGTGCCACGATCTGGCAGGCCAGGGTTTCCATGCACATCACAGGCTTGCAATACGCGCGATTTGGTCACGCATGGGGAAGATCACCAGTGCGTGTGCAGTGCCTCGACGCTTGCAACACATGCTTGATGCATGCTGCTAGCAGCAGTAGCCAGTTTGTGCGCGGCTGTGCGCCAGCGTGGTGGCAGCAGCACGCCCCGCATGCGCTGCCCCTTGCATGGTCCCACTCACGAGCCCAACGCATCACTTGGTTATCGAGCCAGCTCGGCCACGGGTGGAGCAACAGTGTGCACAGCAGGTGCAGCTAGAGGACTTGCGCATGCATACAACTGTATCTGTGCCCTATAGGACGTGCGCAACTGCACAGTATGCATCCGACTCTGTCTGTGCCCTAGTGGCTATGCATGCGTGCGCGCGCAGCAAGATGAGGCGCTGGAGATGGTGCTCTCAAACATCCAGGGGAAGTATGGCAAGGGCTCCATCATGCGCATGGGCGACAAGGTCGTCGAGGCTGTGTGAGTGCTTGTCTCTTTCACAGTTTCAGGCTCTTTGAGCAAACCTGCTTGTTTATGTTCGATCATCAGGCGCAGCCAGCTGCAGGCATGCACTCCAGCAGCAGGCATGCACCAGTGCGGTTGCTGCACGGGTGCTTTGCATGCTGGGCCACCTCGTGCTGTGGAAGAGGCCCTTCATGGCTGTAACCCAGAGCAAATGCAGAATCCACCGCCTCCAGCAGCTCACAGCTTGTGCTGGATTTGACGCACCCTGCAGTGAGACGTTTCCCAGTGGGTGCTTGCCGTTGGATGCTGCGCTTGGCTCTGGATGGCCCAGGGGGCGCATCGTGGAGGTGTGCTGCACCTCACTGCTTTCCTTAGCACACGAACACTGGGCCACGTGTGCAAGAAGAGCTGCTGTTGCTGTTGATAATAATAACAGAGCTGCTGTTGCTGAATTGCATTACTGCACATGCACATCACTGCACATAATGTACATTTGTGTCCCAATGGGTCAGCACTGCACATCTCCTGCCTGCTGCCGACCCGTGCCCCCACCTGCCACACGTGCTTTCTGTCCACCTGCGCCCAGGCAGTGGGTGCTGGCTGCTCACCACACCCAAGCCTTAGCTGGCCCCACCTCATCTCCTGCCTCACTCCCTCAACCTTCATCCCACATCCACGCTTCGGTCACATGGCCCCCCACCCCCCGTCTGCCCAGGTGTTTGGCCCCGAGTCGAGCGGCAAGACGACACTGGCGCTGCACGCGATTGCGGAGGTGCAGAAGGCGGGCAAGAGCGCGGTGCTGATCGACGCTGAGCACGCGTTCGACCCCAAGTATGCGCAGGTGTGCCTCCTCTGCGTTTTGTTCAATGGTTACGCATCGGTTCCATTGAACAACACACGGCGCTATACGCCATTTTACCTCACGCTTCATTTTCCACCAGTTTGGAGTTTGCTTAAACAGGTTGGAGGGGGGGGCGGGGGGGGGGCGGCGGGGAGTGGCAGGGCGGGGGAACATGTTTGGTTGTGGGGTCGTGCGGGGGACTGAAAGGGCTATCTGCCGGTAGATTATCAGATGAACCCTGAGCACATGAGCTCACATACACTGGTGGATCATCAGATGCACCCTGCGAAGACCAGCTGGTTGATGTACAAGTTGGTGTTCTCAGGGTGTATCTGATGATCCACCAGGTCCCCATTCATGCCAGCCCACCCCATTCATGCCAGCTCTCCCCTTCAGGCCAGCCCCAACCGGTGGACCTCATGCCCTACTCCCAGTGATCATGCAGTGATCGTGCAGCTGGTGCCCAGAACCTTCCAACATCCAAACCTCACATTTCACCGCCCCATCCCCCCCGTACTCTACTCTGCCGGCCGGACACATGTCCTGCTCCCCGGGACTGCAAGGGCCTACCCTTCGGCTTGTGTGTACTGGTGTTACGTTTGCTGCTCGAGCATGATTGTGCTGATCCGCAAAGACCCTCTTATCCCTCACCTGCCTCGATGCCCTGCCGTGCAGTCTCTGGGAGTGGACGTGAAGGAGCTGCTGCTGTGCCAGCCGGACTGTGGAGAGACAGCACTGGACATGGCTGATGAGCTGGCGCGCAGCCACGCGGTGCGCCTGGGCCTTGGAATGAACTGAAAACATGAGGCCAGTGCGCACGTATCTGTCCTTGCTGAGGACAGTGTTTCCTGCGACAGGTGGCGCGTGCTGAGAGTTCCTGTGCTCCCCTGATCTGAGTGCATGCACTCTGCCACTCACCACTCGAATGCAACCCCATGCCACCCACATCACTCAATCGAGAATCCATTTAAGAACCATCCCATTTAAGAAACCATTTAATCAACTCACAAACTCCCAACCCCCATCCTTTCCCCACGAACCCATCCCAACTCTCTGACCCACTTGTCCACCTGCATATCCACACTATCTCCACGTACCCACAGAATGCGGTAGCATCCATTGCACTCGTCACTCTCCCCACTGTGACAGGTTGTCCGGCATTGTCTCTGCGGGCATTGAACATGGGCTAAATGTACATGTCACTCATCACTCTCCCCACTGTGGCAGGTGAGCCTAGTGGTGGTGGACAGTGTGAGTGCACTCGTGCCGCGCTCAGAGCTCGAGGGCGATGTGGGGCAGCAGCAGGTGCGGGGTGCAGGGTCAGGGCCCAAGGCTCAGGGTTATATATACAGGCTCAGGGTTATATATACAGGCTCAGGGTTATATATACAGGCTCAGGGTTATATATATACATATACATTTATATATAAGGTTCCAGAGCTTAAGTTTCAGGGTCCAGGTGGTGTGCATGTACCTTTGTGGAACGGCATGTCATGCTTATCAAGTTTGTAGCTGCACCTGCAAGGCATGAGCACACACTGCACTGATCTGCGTGCGTGCTGCTGCTCCGCCTGCCGCACAGATTGGGGCGCAAGCGCGCCTGATGAGCCACGGGCTGCGCAAGCTGGCAGGTAGCGCTGCGAAATCCGGCACTACGCTCATGTTCATCAACCAGCTGCGCTTCAAGGTGGGTCCCTAATCGCTGGGGTAGGCAAGGCAGGGCAGGGCAGAGCACCGTGGGTCACTCGGTTGTGTGCACTAAGCGTGAGAATTAGGTATCTGCTACCATAATGAATTCGTGGACGGAAGGGGGTGCCACCTGGGAGGGGAGCCTGCTTCCTAGTGCTGTCTTCCTGCTGCCCTCTTTACTTTTCATCATTTAACTTGCTCTGCCACCATGCGCCCCATGTAACCCTCGCTCCTCACATCTGTTGGGTGCCGTATGGTACTCCTCATCCCATTTGCATATGCTTGCACTCTCAGCCTGAAGCGCTGCATTGAACAACAGCTGCCTTAGCGCCACCCTTAAGAGCGACACTGGGTGCCGTGTGCCTGCAGGTTGGTGTCATGTACGGCAACCCCGAGACCACCAGCGGTGGGCAGGCACTCAAGTACTACGCGTCAGTGCGTGTGGACGTGCGGCGCAAGGAGTTCATCGCAGCCTCTGGTGCTGATGACAAGGTCAAGGGCATCAAGGTGCGCGCCAAGGTCGTGAAGAACAAGGTGGCGCCGCCCTTCAGGTGAGGCGATGGATGGGGTGAGGTGACTGCCCGCCCGCCGGCCCGGCCGCTTGCCCGGGGGCAGCTGGAGACCTGTG
>BDCZ01000252.1:0-25770 GCA_001662365.1 Chlamydomonas applanata | reverse complement strand
GGGTGTGAGGGTGTGGGGGTGTGAGGGTGTGAGTGTGTGGGGGTGCGGGGGCGTGAGGGTGTGAGGGTGTGGGTGTGAGGGTGTGGGGGTGGGGGTTTGGTGGCTGGCGGCTGCGCGGTATGCCTGGTGGCTCGCACGCTTGCTGTTGACTCCGATGGGTGCCGCACCATGATACCGCCAAACAACACATCCACTAACGTTACCAGCGGCAGGTCAAGGTATTGAAGCTCTTGCTAATTGGGACGATGAGCTTGAACATGCGCTGCCTGGCGGTGCTGTGTGCCGCAGGGAGGTGCTGTTTGACATCCTGTTTGAGCGTGGTATTGATGCGCTGGGCGGGCTGGTGGACGCTGCAGAGAAGGCGGGCGTGGTGACGCGCAAGGGCTCGTGGTACTCCTTTGGCGAGATGCGGCTGGCCCAGGTACACAAACGCATGCATCCTGCTCATATAACAGCAGCAGAACCTTGTTGGGTGCAGAGAACACGTGGCGGCCAACGTGCAGACCGACAGCTCGTGTCAGGAGCAGCGTCGTGCATCCACTTGGGAAGGTTGGGGGCATGCCTGTGGCCGAGCGCATATATGTGGCTGCGTGCACCTGCTTGCGTGCACCTGCTTGCGTGCACCGAAAGGGCTACAAGGATTCTGTGCTTACCACCCAACCCCCACACATAGAGCAACCCATGTAGATGATGATTGCATGTTCAAGTATAGCCCTTTTGCATCCCATATAATTTGCACCCCATACGTCAACTGTGGTGTACTTGCTATAAATATCGCGACCTCACAGGGCCGTGACAAGGCGGTGGAGGTGGTGCGTGCCGATGCCGCCCTTCAGAAGCAGATGGAGGATGCGACACGTGCTGCCCTGAGCTCAAGCCCTGAGATCCTCATGGGGGCTGAGGATGGCGAGGAGGAGGCAGAGGAGGGGGGTGATGTGCCGCCTGAGGAGCTGGAGGGTGGGGCTGAGGGGGACGGGGCCCCTGATGCGTGAACTCACATTATGTGCAGCGCCTTCATGCTGGGACGTGGCGCAACAGCCGATGTGGAAGCGGTAGGCTGGGGCTTGCCTGCTGCGCTTGCAGGCTGTGCCGCAGCAGCTGTGTATGCCGGGTGTCCGGTGGTGGGGCTGGGCCAGCGGCAAGTGGGGAGTGGCATGTGTGCATCTGTGTGTGAGCGGCGCCGGCCGTGAGCAGTGAATGGCGCTGCAAAGCCTCTGGAGCTGATGTTGAGGAGTACTGAGATGGTGTGTTGGAGAGTGAGGGGAGCGGAAGCGTGCGCATGCCACGTGCTAAGCAGTTCGGAGCTGGGATGAACAACAGGCGTGCCCCTTGGTGTGCATATGTTTGCTTGCTTGTTACAAGTGTTCTGTGTTGTGCTGCCTGTATTTTGTTGTGTTGCCTGCTTTTTGTGTGCTTGCTCCTTGAAGGCTGTTCTATAGTATTGCCAAGGTATAGCAACTTGGCTGCTTGCGCATGTATGTTTTCTGATGCGTGTACTCTTCCTTATGACTTTCCACGCCAAATTAGCCCATGCTAACTCTCACGGGCAGGGCTGAGGCAGGCCTGGGTCCAAGGTTCACAGACTCTGATCAGGCGCTTCAAAGATGTAAATCAACACAATCAGATGCGTTTCATTGCTCACGGCAGTCTAAATGTAGTTATCGTGCCATTAGTCTTGGGCTTGAGCTTCGTGCTCGCTGCCAGATCAACGTCGTCGTTTGCGAACTTTAAGCATCAAATCGCCATGGCAAGCAGCAGCGACGCGGAGTACTACCCCACGAAGCCAATGCCCAAGGGTTATGTGGCCCTGATGACCAGCGTCCCACCCCCCATGAATGGCAAGCTGGAAGGGCCCTGGGAGCATGCGCCATGGACGGATCTATTCCAGGATATTGAGGGCCCCAGCAAGGTGTGTGAGCGAATGTGCATGGTCTGCATGCGTCAGTTGCATGCAATGGTAGCACTTCCCATGTGTCTGTGCTCGTGTGCTGCCCTGACTGTGATGCACGTTGCCATCCAAAAAGCACTTCAACTAATTACCGGGTGGGTGAGTGGGGGTAAGGCAGGCGGGCGGGGACGGAGGACAAGGACATGCATACCGGCATGCGTGTCGCTGCGCTGCAGCAACATCGGCCATACCGAGCTGCGGCGCGGATCCTTGATAACATGGCGCACATGCACCGCATGGCCGTACGCAGCCTGCACCACGCCTGGGCACACGCGTCAAGATGCTGTGGGATGAGCATGCTCTGTACATTGGCGCGTGGTTGGAGGAGCCATCTCCCTGGGCAGCGCTGGCGCTGCACGACTCCATCATTTACCATGACCCAGACTTTGAGGTCTTCGTTGATCCTGATGGAGACAACCACATGTACTATGAGGTGAGCCCTTGGCTGTGCATAGTTGCCGAGTGCCACGTCATCCACTTGTGGCCGCCCAATACCAGTCGATAGTGGCATTGATCCCGTGCTGTGATCGCTGCTGTGATGGTCAGGGGCCGGGCGCCTCTGATATACATCAACTGTGTCTCATCGCTCACTGCATGTGGTGGCTGCACTGCTCCCGCACCGCGCACCGTGTGCGCGTCACCCGCAGTTCGAGGTCAACGCGCGCGGGGCCTGGTGGGACCTGTTCCTCGTGCGGCCCTATCGGGATGGCGGCCCTGTCCTGCACTCGTTTGAGAGCATCGCGCCCTCAGAGCCGACACAGGCATGTGGCGGTTGACCTACCGTGAGGTCTGCCATGTTGTATGCCAGCCGCGCACGCTAGTCTGTGCGTGGTTCACACAACTCGGCTCTGGAGTCCCCAAAGCCTTGCAGATCGTAAGATTCGTAACATGGCGGGCATGCCTTGCATGGGTTAGCACCGGCATGGGGCTGTCACAGTGCAGTGTCTTAGAAAGCATGGCACCACTCCTGCTCCAACGCAGTGCACCCATGCATCTTGGTCTCGCTGCTCAGTAGGCGTAAGTCACTTGTAACTGGGCCGAGCTGTACGTTGCTTACAGCTTGGGGCATGAATGGTTGTGCTTGTGCTGCGGCCTTGGCTGTGTGCAGCTGGACGGGCCGACGGGCTGGGAGCCTGCACGGCGCGCGGTGTGGGTGGATGGCGAGCTGAACAACGGGGACGTGACGAGCCGGGGCTGGGGCGTGGAGATTGCGTTGCCATGGTCAGTGCTGCGGCAGGTGCGTGATGCAGCCATACACACATGTCGTCATGCCACACAATCAAGCACACAAGTGGTTCGGTCACGCGCATGTGGCTGCACTGAGTAGGCACCCTGAGCTGTCTTGCCTTCACAATCATGACCCCTACATAGCTGAGCTGTAGCTGTCCAAAGGCTGCGTCATGCAAGTGCGCGCCGTCACCGTGCGCAGGCCGCGATGCGTGAAACCCCGCCACGGCCCGGCCACCAGTGGCGCATCAACTTCAGCCGCGTGCAATGGCAGGCCACCTGGGACCCTGCCAGCCGCAAATACGTCAAGGTGCCAGACACACGCGATGACAACTGGGTGTGGTCCGCGCAGTGGGCTGTCGCGATGCACCAGCCCGAGTTCTGGGGCTATTTGCAGGTGCGAGTGCCACGAGTGTGGCCGCCGGCCTATTGTAATGTCCCCTCCCATGTGCTTGTTGCACTTTCTGCACCAAGGTTTTATTTAATCGAACACAGGGCATCACAGCATGCCGCACCAAGGTTGCTTGCTTTGAACCGACCCGCCGCATGGTTGCGGCCCTCTTCCCCCCTTCCTTCCTTGCAGTTCTCCAGCACGGATGTGGCCAGTCTTCAAGGGGCGACGAGTGCAGCCGGCGATACAGCCGGCAGTACAGCAGTGGTGGAACCACTGATCCCTGATCCCACCTGGCCGCTGCGCAGCTTCCTGATGGAGGTGTACTACGCCCAAAAGGTGGGGCGGCCTGCATTGTACTTGACACAGACCATACAGTACAGAGGCTACAGTATGTATCAACCTGAGCCATGACGGCATGAGCACAATTCAGCAGTGATGACAGAGCGGGACACATCACGGTATTATCGGTGCTGCTGTGGGTGTGCTTCATCCCCTGCCGTTTCTAACAGCTTTACGCCAGGCGCGGGTGGGCACGCCCCACCACGCCCCACCGCACCCGCCAGCGTCCCCAGGTGTACTGCTGTCCTGCCCTACCTGTGAGCCACTGTTCCTGTGCGCAACCTTTGCTGTGCGCAGAAGCTGTGGGATGCCGAGGGCCGGTTCACGGACTCGCTCCAGGAGCTGGGTCTGCCACCACCGGCCCCCAGTGTGGGCCTGTCGCCACGGGTGCAGTGCACTGAGGTGAGCGTGTGCCTGGCAGGCCAGGTGACAGCCCATCACAGTTGTGCTATAGCCGGGGCAGTGGGGTGTGCGTGCTTGTCGTGCGGTAGCCGTGCTGGCACGACAGTGATGTGACAGGCTTTCTTCCTTGCATGCCTTTCTTCCTTGCATGCTTCTTGGAAGTTCCTGTTACGCCAGAGACACCGGCTGCTGGCCTGGACTCTAGTGGTGGGGTCAGGCAGGGGCGGGCCCAGCCTGATGCTTCGTGTTCTGTTCATACTGTGTTCCCAGGTGGCTTTCACAGCTTCTGTGCAGCTGCCAGCCGAAGTTGAGGAGGTGGCAGCGCACCAGGCAGGCCGCACGCGGGATGCGGGGAAGGTTACGCGCATGTATGTCAATGAGGAAGGTCGGCTTGTCAGCCATAGCGTCAAGCCTGCCGCATGACGACCCGAGGTTCAATGGGGGCCCACCAGGGCACAGGTCTGCATGCACTGCATGGGCGGGGAGCATGGGTGCAGGTCCATGACACAGAGGCGGTGCATGGCGGTCACACTGGGCCCCTGGTTCAGTGGTCTCAAAGGCTGCAAGGATAGAAACGAATACCGTGATCGATTGAAGACATCCCAACCATTCCACACGCACCAACTGATCGCTGAGCTCGCGATCTCAACAGCAGGCCCGTTCAGCTTCTTGGCAATCCCCATTTCCAAAAGAGCGGACACGCTGCGTCCCATGTTTTCGTTGATCAGCAAGGCGCCCCTGGTGGCGACCAGCAGCATGGCCTCCGCCTTCGCGCCCTGTGTTGCGATTCGGCTGTCGCACAGCACCTCCTCCGTGCTCAGTCGCTTCGGCAGCCACATGGTGGAGCACAGCCCGTCAAAGATCACGGTGATTGGGTGGAGCACGGCTGATTGGGGGCTAGGGTTTCATGTTGGAGCGCGCGTGGTGGCCTGTTGCAGTCAGTCATGCTGTGCATCCTTGAGCAGAAGCGCTGGCCTCACCAGCACCTGTGCCTACTGTGTGCAATGCCTGCGGCTGGCCCCTGTCAAGCCTGCCCCCTGTGTGTTGCTGCACCCCTCGGCTGTAGGATGCCAAGGAGAAGCAGCTCAAGGGGGAGACTGAGGTGACCATCCCTGGGACAGAGGGGTGAGTCAGGCACAGACATGGCAAGCTTTGGCAGGCTCTTTGCACTGCGCATCACGTGGGTGCACATGTGTCACACAGCGGCTGGGCGGCGGCTGCATGTATGGATCTGTTGGTGCAGGACATTGCGTGCTGTGTCCGTGTCAGTCCTGCATGACAGTGGCTGCGTGTTCGCGATGCCCTTACTTGGTTTCACTGTGCTGCCCATTGCCCTCTGCATGTTTGTGTGTGCCCTGCTGCTGCACCACTCTGCCTGAGTGCCCTGCGCCCTTTGGAATGCTGCCCATGCCCTGTGGCAGCTGGTCAAAGTGCCTTTTCTAGCTCATGTTGCCTGTTTGCCTCAGTTTCCCTCCATCTGCTTGGACACGACACAGGTGGAGCCAGACGCTGGCCAGCGTGAGCGAGGCGGTGGTCAAGGCAGAGCAGGTCCCTGACCTGCCTCTGGAGGAACTGCAGAAGATCTCGGTGGAGACCATCACAAAGGTGAGCACCGACCCTTGTGGGGAATGCCTACCTGTGCTGATGAAATCAATGAAATCACATACGGTACCTCTGTGCCCTGCCTGTTTGAGCTTAGACGTGCTTCACAGCTCAGGGCAGACACAGAGTGCTTGTGATGTGGCATCTGGCATGTTGTGCGTTTTATGGCTCTGATGGTAACCTGGATTTGTCTGGATCCGTCTGGATCTGGCTGAGATCTGGCCGGATCTGGACATACCACCCACAGACAATCCAGTTCAGCCATGTTACAAGCCTGTGGTTGGCTGTGTGCTTCATTTCAACGCACATGCAATCACACACACCCCTTGCAGGTGCACCACGAGGAGCATCACACCAAGACGGGGCCTGACGTGAGTGGCATGCCCTCAATCAAGGACAACATGCACCACACGCGCCATGCACCAGAGGCCCGTGGCCATGTGGACAATGCACAGTGAAGGCGGCGCCTCGCTCACGTAAGCTCGTCTTAGTCTCTTTGAAGGCATGGAGCTGAGCAGTGAAGGCGGCTGCTAGTGCCTGAGATGGGGAATGTGCGTGTGCCGGGCAGTAGAACCTGGATTGGCTGCATGCAGCTTTTCCTGGATCCTGAAACTGTGGTTGCGGAGGTTGGATTGAAAGCATGCTGTGATGACGTGTGGAGGAGGGTGCTTCGGACGTTGGGTCATGGTTGATTGGATCTGCCATGGATAGGGTTACGTGCAGACAGATGTAACGGATTGCAATGTTAAGGCATTACGCAGCGTGTGCAGCAGCGGCACAGATTGTACACCACCCAGCAGTTACTGCGCAGCACTACTTGGTTGGGTGTGATCACTGAGCACGTGCATGCAGCATACCTCCATATCATCTTGCCCCCAGCCCTGCATGCCTCATCCATGTGCAGAATGTGCAGCCCAGCACATCCCAGCCTCGTCATTTCCGTGTGGGCTCGGGCCGTAGCCTCCTTGTCCCTGTCACCGCAAATTCCAGAATTCAATTGCATACCAAGTACGTATTCATCTTTTCGTTTGCAGGTGGTAGCACACAAGCCCCCTGAACATCGTTAAAGTTATGTTGCTGTACTTTTCCTCACTCATCAGCTCAGTCATCAACAGCTGTCCTCATCACCAGACCCGTCCTCTGCTTCACGATTTGCCAGGCACCTCAGTCACCATGCAGGAAACTTGTCAAGCCCCTGCAGGGAACACAAACAGGAGAGAGCAGCACCAAAACATCAGCAACAGATGCACTCTTGCAACCCACGGAGCGTGGCAGAGGCCATAAAACCAACGTGCACATGCATATGTCGTGCACAGGCCATGTTCTGGCGTCTAAGCAGTACGCAACAGCTGCATGCATCGAGAGCTGGAATTCTGTCCAGTATACATCGCTGTACATGTCTCAGAGTTTAGTGCAAGTGCGTTACAAGGCCGGCTTTGCCTCGGTCATGCGGCAGGTGGGACAGGCATCCGCCACAACTGATGTGCATGGCAGCGTGTCACCCACCTCCTCCCCGAACGTTTCCGCCTGGCTAGGTGTGAGCAGCATGAGCGACGCGCTTGCGAAGCGCGGCCCCGTGCGCTGGCCGTCCAGACCCGGCGGCCGCACGCCCGCAGCTCGGCCCCGCAGCAGTACAACAGCACGGCGAAAACCGACCGGGCACGCCGGCACCACGTACGCGAAGCGCCGCCACCCGCTGCCCGGCCCCAAGCGGCGGTACCCGGAAAAGTAGTGGTGGCCGCCTGGGCGGGGCACAAAGGCCTGTAGGGACGCGCGCGAACCGGAGCCATCGTCCAGCAGCAGGCCAACTGCAAAGCCCCCCGGCTGTGCATGGTGTGTGGCCACCTGCACCGACAGTCCCAGGGGCAGCCCTCGGTCTAACACGCACTGGGCTTGGGCGCGGCTCAGCCCACGAGACACAAGCTCCTCACCCATGTCCACCACCTGTGGTGGAAGGAGTGAAACAGTAACAGCAGGGGTTAGGAAGGAACAAGTACGAGGGGTTTGTTCAAGGCAGAGAGGGTGGCCGATGTCGGTGTCAGCTGGCGTGGATGTAGTGGGTGCTTTTGCCGTTTTAAACACTGTTCACACGGTCAAGCCACGGTGAGCCTCACATCCACTTCCGTGCCCTCTTTGCTCGTGCCCAGCATGGATGCGCACGCAGCCCAGCGTGGACCACAGCACACGCGTACCGGATGGGCGGCCCCAAGCCCTGAAATGCTAGGACCTGAACCCTGCAGCGCGCACACACCTGAACCGCCTCCACCCATTCGCCACCAGTGGCCAGGCAGCCGGGTGCTTCCGGGGTGAGCATCTCCGCCCATCGTCCCAGCAGCCGGCGGCCGGGCTTCTGAGCAGGTAGCAGGTAGGGCCTGGGAGGGGCAGGGAAGCGGCTACCGGCCAGGCACACGCCCTGAGGTGGGTTCTCAAACGCGGGGAGCTCGCCAGTCGCAGATACCGCCTGTGAGGGTGACAGCAAGCCAGGGGCGAAGACTCGTCACAAGCGAGGGGTACGTGCCTCATGCCTCATGAGGTTGCTTGGTTAGTGGGCAGTGCAGGCAGGCAGTGGGCAGCAGCAGGAGGAGGGAACTTGTGCCCACCACAAGCACATCTCTGCCACCCATTCAAGTTGGTAGATGTGGTAGCAGAACACCTGCCGGATGCAGCACCAGCCTGGTCCCACCCACCCACGGTTTGTCCAGCAGGGCTCCAGTCCACGGGCTCAATGCACGCGACAGTGTGGGGTTGCGCAGGAAGTTGGACGCGTGGCATGCGGTGAACAGGCGCGCAGGGAGGCCATCCAGCTCACTGGCTGCACGTAGCGAGCTGCTGTGGCTGCTACCGCTGCTGCTGCCGGTGCTGCCGGCCGCTGTGCTGGGGTGGGGGGCGCTCCCCCGGGCAGTGGGGCTGATGGGTGCGTCGTTCATGTATGCTGTGAGCAGGCCACTGAAGGTGGATAGGTCAGTGTATGTGCTGGCAGCTGATGAGGACGCATGCTCGTCCTTGCTGGCGAGGCACAGCTCGCCCGCCTGCCGTGTGGGACCCATGAGCGCATGTGCGCTGCTGCAGTCTGCATGGCATGCGACAGCTGCGGCTGTTGCCGCGGCATGTGCACTGGTGTGCAGCTGCTTGTTCAGGGACAGCAGCTCGGGGTGCACATGCTGCGCCCAAACCACTTCGCTGTTGGTCGTGATGCTGCGCCACAACCTGCGTGCAGGTGCCAAGTGCCCGCACGGCTCGTCAAGACCATGGCACAGGCACGCTGGCAAGCTGCGCAGCAGGGCTTGCAAGACAGGCCAGAGGGCGGCAGCTGGCGAATGACGAGCTGGGTAGCTCCAGCTGCGCCTGTGCTGACCCTGCAGTGCAGTGATTCTGGGTGGCACAAGTGCTGATGGAGACTAGCCAATGACGGTATGAGTGCAGCCAGGGTGCTCCCAGATGGTTGTGAGGTAGCTGCTGGTTGCATGGAGTGGTGGCAGTGTCCCTTGCAAATCTCGCAGGAAGGTGCATAGCCCATGCAGCTTCCACATGGCTTCTGTGTTTGCCGCGTGGCGTTGCAAGTACACACCTATTCACAGCGGATGCGCTACCAAGAAGCGTGGGTGGGTCAAGATGGCTGAGCAGCAGCTCCACAAGTTCAGGACGGAACGCAAACAATGAAGTGTCAGCTTCATCTGCTTCGTTATGCATGGCTTCTTACGAGTGAAATTGGACTCAACATGCAGTAATCAAAATGCACGCCGCAAAAAGAACAGGGCAGTTCGTTGGCAGTTATGTGCGCAAACCGGTGAGAGATGACTAGAACGCATAGCTTGAAGTTCAGACCGTAAACAAAGAGTTTATGATGGTATACAGATCCTTTCTTTGAAGAACCATCCAGATCCATGAAGTCATGGCTGCTGCCATCTGTTTTGGTGGTACTGTCAGTAATATGCCCCTTCTTGCTATTCAAGGTACAGCACTATACCCAGGAGCATGTGGGGGCAAATGGAGCGCCAGCAGGCGCGCTATACTATTTCTACAACGAGGTGCGAGCAGCAGGGCGTGCATCGCGTCTAATCCAGAGGCTGATGGATCTTTTTTGGTGCATCAGGTGACGGGGGAGGTGCAGTGGGAAGACCCAGGGAATACACCGTACGAGGATGAGAACGGGGCACGCTACTGGCTGGCGCCAAATGGCGACAAGATCACCACGCACCATGTCGAACTTTTTTCATATGTTTGGGTCGAGCAGTACTCTGAAGAGCTGCGGCGGTGCGTGCCAGGTGTCAGAACATGATTTATGTGCTTCATCTGTCAAACCTGCAATCAGTGCATGCGGGTATGCTCACATACGATTGGCAACACCATGCATGCACGCCATGCTGGTGCACCATGTGCGGTGTGCCACACCCCTTTGGTGCGCTGTAGACATGGCCCAGCCACTTGCCACGCCAGCATGACAGGTGTTTGCTCTGTTTGGTCAAGGTTTCATGGGAGCCACTCGCACTGTTTCATGGCAACACGCCCTGTGCGTGCAGGCCGTACTTCTACAACCAGGAAACCAAGGAGTCACAATGGGACAGACCGCCAGACTTAGCATGGCGGAGGATACGAGTGCAAGACTAGCAGGCAGCCACAACTCAGCCACATGCAGCACGTCACCAGCAGCCAGCCACAGGCTGTACGCCTGTGGTAAGATGAGATGCAAGCTTCATCTCCTGGTATGGGAGCATAGGAGCTGCTGCAGAGCACCCCGACACGCGCTGCAGGGCATGCAGCGCATCAGGTGCTACCACCCATGTGAGCCAGCATCGGACAAGCAGCTGTGCTGTGCTCTCCACATCATATGTCAGCAGCTAATCAGCCATGCTGATGGCAGTCATGTCAGCCATTTGGGAACCAAAGCCCAAGGTTTCGAGTGCATTACCAACTGCCCTCGTTCCAGTGAACACACGCATTGGGGTTTGCTGTGGGAAAAGTGAGGCACAAGGAGCTTACAGCTTGTAAGGCCAGATTCCACGTCTTTTCCATCTCATTGCCGTCATCATTCCAGCATACCCAGGCTCTTGGCATACCCCATAGTCAAGAGGTACTTACACAGCCAGCCATACAGCTGAGCTGCAGTACACGAATGGTGCACGGGACGAAGAATTCAAGGGACAAGCGCAGACAGCATACGTCAGCACGCATATACACACCACCTTGCAGCCAATAGAGGCTTGAGCCTGAATGGTCAGCCCCCCGCTTCTTTACGTCATCAGGACGGCATGAGAACCCAGCGCCAGTGGTTGAGCACATATGTGCCTCAGCGCTGCCAGCATTGCCTTCCATGCATACTTGACACCACAGTGGGCACACCGCGTGGGGTGTTCAGGCCACTGACTGGTAGTTTATCAGATCGCTCGCGCACACCATGCCGTTACGACCACATCTCAAAACGCCCACCCGCCCGGCTGAGCTCTGCAATCAAATCTCACATGAACCAGGCCCGCAATACGCTTCCAGCGCAGCACATACAGTACCACCCGTCAACATGTCATGTGCCCTCTGCACACTCACATGGATTACATGACCGGCATGGAGGCCGCTGCGGGCTGCGGCGGCGGCGTGGGCGGCAGGATGTTCTTTCCACGGCAGTACGCCAGGAACTGGCCCGGCAGCTCTGCCAGCAGCTCGGCTGCCAGCGCGTCACCCTTGTTCTTATAGCTCTTGAACTCCACAAACTGCACAATGTCGCGCTCCGCGACGCGACCGCGCAGCGACAGCCGTGCCTTGTCCCCGTCCAGCACCTCCATCGAAGAAAAGTCGGCCTCGCCAATGCCGACAATCAGGATGGACAGCGGCAGCCCGGCGGCGTTGATGATCGCATTGGTGGTGTCCTGCGAGGTGCATGCCCGCGTGGAGTCAGAGTGTTATCAAGTGTTGATATCATAGATTGCCGTTGCCTGATAAACAGAGCAACAGATGATTGCACTGATGCGTGTATGCGTGTGGCAGGGCGGGTATAATGGCAGTGATGCCTGGCGCTTGTGAATGGCAGTACATACACGATTCAAATGAACGACCAGTGGGGCCGCCTTGCCTGGCTGTGGTTGTGCCCCCCGCCGCAGGCCTGGGCCTAACTTGCTCCCCACACTGCAACCCATCAAAGAGGGCCTTACGCATCGGCTTTACTGCTGGCGACTGACATGGTTAAGCCACAGGCTGCAGGCCTATGCACCCTTCTCTCTGCCCGCCGGTCGTACCCACCTCCATGTCCATGATGGCGCCATCCGTAAGGATGAGCAGCACGCTGTACCGCAGGTGGGGCGTGGGCGCAGCCGCCTGGCGTGCCGCCATGTTGATGAGTGGTGTGAAGAGTGTGGGGCCGGAGAGTCCGTACTGCGAAAGTGCATTGCGGTACGCCTGGATGATGCCGTCGATGCCGCCGCACACGCCGTCGGGCCGGTCGTTGAGTGGGAAGCAGTGGGACACGGGCTGTGGGGGTCGCTGGCCGCCAAAGCCAAACGCAGGGTACTGCCGGTCTGAGTCGTAGAATTCCAGCACCTTCCTGCAGGAGAAGGGGGAGAGAGAGGGACATGTACAAGGGGACTGTCACCCACGGGAGGTGGGACTAGGATCAGCAAGCACGCGAGACGTGCGCACGTGGTGGGTGGTCTGCATGGCCAGCACCACCACTGGTATGCGGCCCGGCCCCAAGTGTGCTGCTCGCAGGCAGGCCTATCAAGCACTATAACAGCACTATAACTGAGGGAAAACAGAGGGTATAACAGAGGGAAAACAGAGGGTATATTAGAGGGAAAGCAGATTAATGAAGCACGCTGCATGGGCATACATGAGCAGGGATCAGTGCTGGCAACACCACACTGCCGTATGTAATCAACCACTCCACAACCAGCGCTCTGCAAGCGGTGGCAGCATGAGAGCATCAACGGCATGTATCCACGCACCCCACGCCCTTTATTGCCTCCTCGTACGGCGTGGGTGCACCGCTCGGGTGCATATAGTGCAGCGATGTGGGATCCGTTGGGTTGCCATTTGAGCCAGTAAAGTCAATGCCCACCATGAAGCTGATCTCCACACCAGCTGAGATGTAGTCCAGGAATGTGGGGTGCACCTGTGTTGGGCATCCAGCACCAGTTGTGCACTTTTTATCTTGCTTCCGACTGCGTTCCGATCTCGCCGACCAGCAGCAGCATGTTCAGGTGGCCCCCTTGCTATGAATCCATGAGCGGGTGAAGGCGTGGCTAGCGACATCAGCAGGCTTTTGTGGCGCACCATGCACGGCAGGCTGCTGGGTGTGAGGGGGCCGGGGTGGGTTTGGAGCAGGGCTCAGATCTCGAGCTGGAAGAGGGTAGGCCAGAGTCAGGCAGCCACGCTACCAAGCAGCAGGCCCCTGAACTTCACGCATACCCAGCCAACCAGGCAGGCTACCAATTCCCCAGGCTCCCACACACCCCTCCTCTGTGCACACCTCCATTTTGAAGGACTTGACTGTGACACTGCCTGCCGGCTTGCCAGGGTACTTGGGGTTGGTGAGCGTGATGGCACCTCCCGACACCGCGAGCTCCTGCAGCTTGGCGGCGCTGGTATCGGCCTGCCCCAGCAGCCGGTGATGCCCTGACTCCTCATAGTCATACACCTGCAGCAGAAGCACAAGGACGAAGGAGCCATTGGAGTCAACCACAGCGTTTGAAGCCACTGAGGGACACAGCTCGCCCTTCAGAATGCACCCGCCCAATTGTGTCATACGCTGCAAGCCTGACCGCGAAACGGGCCTGTCACATACGGTATTAAACAGGCACACGCGGCGCTGATGCACTGGGATTGCACCTTGAAGCGCAGCGGGCGGTAGGGGTCTCCGTTGTTCAAAACAGTGCCCTTGATGCTGATCGAGTTCCACACCGGGTTGAGGTTGTTATCTTTGGCCTCTGTGCGCATCACGGGCAGCCACGTGCCCGTGTCGGCGTCACCCGCTTGCAGCCGGCTGATCTCCAGGAACGGGTCTGACTTGCCTGCAGGGGGTGGTCACAGCATAATGTTCACTTAGGGCACGCAGGACGTGCTTATTGCCGTGAAACCAGGCGCATGAGCTGCTTTGCGCATGCCCCCGTGTGCTGGGCATCAGTGGTCACGGTATGCTTGTGCTGCAGGGGGTGCAGATGTCGGCGTTGGAGGCCTGCTGCTCTGTGCTGTGGCACCCACCAAAGGTCTCGACGTTGATGAGGTTGGCGGCTGCGAGCTGGAAGTTCAGATGCTCCTTGGCAGTGGTGATCTCCTCCACAGAGATTAGCACCTGAGCATGGAGGAAGATTTGCAGGTGTCGCATGCATACATGCGCACCCCAAGCCCAAGGATCGGAAGGAGCCAGGTAATGCTGCACACAACAGCTGAAAAGCCAACAGCTTCATAGATCCACGACCTCTTGCTGGCATACCTAAGTAGCAGGCTGCTTTTGCTCCCAGCGCAGTCACCCTGCCCTGCTTACTGTTGACTTGTGGTTGCAGCGCGTGACGAGTGGCCGCCCAAACTTTTTGGCTGTGACAGCCTCTGACAGCACAAACTCCAGCTCTCCAAGGAATTCACACTGGGATGGGTCCACCGTTTCTGCTCGTTGGTCAGCATTGATATCCAGCACCACTAGCTTGAGCTTTGTCGCCTTCTCGAAATTGTAGCTGCAAGGAGGGTGCGTGTGATTTGAGCACCCGTGAAACCTGGCCTAAAACCAGCATGCGATGCCCATAGCACCTATGTTGGCTATGCAGGTCCTGCAAGCTTTATCATCAGAGCTGCGGTAGTGCACGTACGCAAGCAGTACACATGTATGGCCCCAGGCGTGTGAACAAGCATGGCTTACTCACAGGACACGGAATGCCTGGATGAACTCTGGGGAGTTGTTGTTGGCGACCATCTCTGTTCGCCCCAGCTCCTTTTGCGTGCCCCCGGGCTCCAGCTCATACAGGATGCAAAAGGGGTCCGACTCACTGCAGCATGCAGTGCATGGCAGCAACACAGGTTCAAGACAGTGATACACAAAAGCGCATGTTGCATGCGCATGGATGCATGGCCATGTACCCATGCTTGCATGCTGAACCCACCTAAGCACGTCGCCTTGTTTCAGGTTGTTGCATCGTACTCTGAGCTCCACCCAAGTGCAGTAGAGCCCAGCGCCAGTGATAAGCGCTGCATTGGCAAGGATGCAACCATCTCCCGATTTCAACTCGGTTGCATACTACAATCGGGGTGCTGGATGAGCGCCTGCTGCGTTCGCACCTGCTGCGGCATGGCTTTCCAGAGCTTGCGAGTCTGCATTTATCAATGTGCTGGCTCCATGCCTCATGGAACCTGCGATTCAGCCCCACACACGACAGGTGGTCTTACGCTCAGCACAATGGGCTTTCACCATTGCAAAACTGACCAAGGGTACCAGGCTGGGACGCAGCTCACTGCCAAAGCGCACCATTGATAGCATATTTATCCGCTTTCACATCCGAAAAACAATTCCCCATGAGGCTGGGTCTGGGTCAAGGATCGGACGCTGCTGGATTTACTTGAATGTGAACCAGTCAAAAGTCGAGTGCACTGTTTAACAGATTATGTCAAGTGCGAGTTTCTCTCCCCTACCTCTTGCCTACTGCGCACTTTTTGTGCACCTGCCGCACAGCTTCCTGGGCCCGCGCCTGTACTGCACCATGCTCAGGCAAAACAGCCATATGCTGCCCAGCAAACACAGCCACACACAGGCTGTTGTTGGATCAATACCCAGCAGCAAAATGCACCCTGCCGCCTGGGTCAATACCCAGACTGTGCATGAAAACTCAGGTCAACCTGGCTATGTGGGGCGCATCGGTGGCATGATGCTGCGGTTGCGGCAGTACGCCAGGAACTGGCCCGGCAGCTCCGCCAGCAGCTCGGCTGCCAACACTTCACCACGGTTCTTGAACCTGCTGAACTCAACAAACTGCACGATGTCACGCTCCGCACTGCGCCCGCCGACTGACAGCCGTGCCTTGTCAGCATCCAGCGCCTCCATGGCGCTAAAGTCACCCTCGCCAATGCCAACGATCAGGATGGACAGTGGCAGGGTGGAGGCAGTGATGATCGCGTGGATGGTGTCCTGCAATCAACATGTGGGGGAGTTTTCACTGTTGTGCCTGAGGTTGGTGGACACTGCAGATGCACACTCTGCACAGGCAGCATGCTCGAACATGTTGGTTGCACATCAATGCATGACAGGGATATGCAGGGACGCACCTCCATGTCCATGATGGCGCCATCCGTGAGGATGAGCAGTACGCTGTACCGCAGGTGGGGTGTTGGCTGCTGGGCCATCGCAATCGCAGCATTGATGATGGGGGCAAACAACGTCGGGCCAGACAGACCCCACTGGGTCAGGGCCTGCCGGTAGGCCGCACAGATACCGGCCACCCCCGCGCATGACGGGTCCGCCGGGCTGTTGTTGAGCGGGAAGCAGTGCGACGTGGTGCCCCCGCACGCACCGCCAAATCCGTACGCGGGGAAGGTGCGGTCCGAGTCGTAGAACTCAATCACGCGACCCACTCCATGGATGGCCTCCTCGTACTTGGTCAGCGCACCTGCTGTGGGAAAGAGTGGTGCAGGGGCAGCCTGGCGGGTATGGGCGGCCAGATGCAGCTTTCAACATCGTGCTTCAGTGCCCAGACCACTTCCGTCCCCGACCAGCGCCCAGCTGCTGCGTCGCAACCTCGCCGACACACCATCATGTTCACCACAGCTCGAGTGCAAGCCTCGGCCCTTGCGCAGACACCGCCACGCACCGTTGGGGTGCATGAAGTGCAGGGAGGACATGTCACGTGGGTCGCCATTTGAGCCGGTGAAGTCCACTGCCACACTGAAGCTGATCTCCACACCGCCCTGGATGTAGTCCAGGAACGTGGGCCGCACCTCCACTTTGAAGTCGCGTACCACCAGGGCCCCACACCCCTGGCCAGGCTTGGAGGGGTTGGCCAGCGGCAGCGGTGTCTGCGAATCTACGCCCCACGAACCAGCACGCGCACACGGCAAGCATGAGTGTTCAGGGGTAGAGGCTGGCAGCAAGAAAGCTGCACCCAGGGCCAGCAAGAATGAGACCGTGACAAGCACGAGGAGCAGAGTGTTCCACCGAGTGTGCCGTACAAGTTAAAAAACGTGAGCCGCAGGAACGTAGCCACGTACCGTACATCTCCTTGATCTTGGCAGCGGTCGTGTCGGCGCGGCCAATCTCGCGGTGCCTACCCCCACCCTCATAGTCGAACACAGTGAGGCGGAGCGGGCGCAGTGGGTCGCCGTTGTTCAGCTGAGCGCCTTTGATGACGATGGGACCCCACGCGGGGTTCAGGTTGTTCTGGATGACCTCTGTCTTGTACACAGGCAGGTACTGGGCACCTGTGTCGCCCTGCAGGCGTGCGATCTGCAGGAAGGGGTCCGACTGCGCAGCAGCACGGGGGCACATGGTCATGTAACCAAGTACAGCATCAGTACCACTGGCCAGCAGGTTCCTCATCAGCATGACCACACTTGTGACCTTGCATCCGTGCAGTGTCCTTGATGCTGACCGCGCGCAGTGCACACCAGGCTCGCCGCCGCCGCTGGTGCTGTGCATCCCATGCTGCTACTTTCAGTGGACTCTACGCTCAAATGGCTTAAGGCAGCACAGTGGGTGCAGCTGGCAGTCAGGGTGGTGTGTGGTGTGGCCGCCACCCTTCAGGGCATGCAGCGGGCGACCGTACACTCACCTTGGACATGAGTTCCACGTTCTTGAGGTTGTTTGCAGCAATCCTAAACGTGAGCAGCTCGCGTGCGTTGCTCATTTCCTCACACGTCAAATGGATCTGCGCACGGCGCCAGCAGCAGCCAGCGGCCGGAACAAGGGTCGGTCATGTGATGCATGTGATGCATGATTGCCAGCAGCTGCTCATAAGCGCTCCTCACATGCTGCGCATGCTGTGCTCAAAAAAATGATGCGGTAAGTTGCTGTGCTGTACCTTGGCCTTGTCAGTGCTTGTGCCAGTCAGCTGCAGGCTCAGCTTCTTGCCCTTGGCTGCAAATCAGCACAGGGGCACATGAAGTGTGGACACGTGAGTCGTGTCGATAAGCAGAGGTATGCCTAGGGCTGGCCAGCTACCTGCCGCGCACTGCATGTGCAGGCTGCTCAGGAGGCAGCAGCGGTTTGCCATCGGGCCACCATGCAAAGCAAGGCTACCACACGGCAGGTGGCATGGGAGACCCCTAGTCTTTAACTCACTTGTCACCAGCTGGCTGAGTTTGAATTCTGCCCGCCCCAAGAAATCCATTTGGTCAGGGTTGCCCTGTGCAGCAGCAATACGATCAGGAGGCAGGCAATACGCCAGGATCAGCAGCACCACAGCTTGCAAGCGTTGGAAGGGTATGGCCGCCCAGTACAAAGCTTATCCATCAGCACATCACACTAGGCATGCAACATGGTGCCCCCCCACGGCATGCCCCCCCCTCCCCCCCTCCCGTTCCAAAGCCTCCTCAGCAGAAACAAGGCTTACCTTGGCTGGGTCTCTACACTTATCAGGATCAATGTCTACGACCATAATCTTCATCTGTTGGACCTTCTCAAAGTTGAAGGAGCTGCATGAACGCCATGTCATCGGCATGCACATTGCGTGCATAAGAACGTCACAGCTACATGGCTGTATGCACAGCATATTTGTGTGTGATGTCCTTAGGCAGCAACACATAATAAATTAATAATAATAACACTGCGTGTCACAGATGTGTCTGCATGCCGGAGCCTGACAGTCGTTATCTAAACACCATCACTAGAGGACCAAGCCAGCCTTAGATACCGGGAGCCGCCCCACGCAGCAACACAGATGTGTTGAATTATGCGGCGCAGGGATGCACGCGCTTCGTACAGAGGCTTACGTACCACTTGAACGACTTGACCCAAGTAGGATTGAGGCTGTCTGTCAGCACCTCTGTGCGCCCCAACTGCAACACAGCACCAGCACATCCGAAAGGTGGGGACATGCAGGCAACGCATCCACCATCAGGCCAGTGCCCAGGGAACAGTCAAGCGAACCTTCACATACCTCCCTCCAGGTGCCCTCGACAAACTCGTACAGGATGGCCATGGGGTCGGACTTGGACAGCAGATCCTTGTTCTGGAGGTCTGTAGCTGATACCAAAATGTTGAGCCAGGAGGTGTATGCCCTAGGGTGCATCGCCAGGTGCATGAGCCAGGTTTGAGTGCATGCGATGAAGTCTGTTGCAGCCAAAAGGCACAGGCGCAGGCAGTACAGGGGCAGCACGTACAGTGAACCCGTCAACAGCGCCTGCGCTGTCTGGGCCGCCTCCACGTCGGTGCTGGCGGCATTGTTTAGACTGGAGCCGCCCACCTGCACACGGGACCATGTGGCATACCATGTGGCGAGTTGCATGGGTGGCGGTATCTCAGAGCATGAAATCAGTGCATGGTGTACCCATCAACGCCCCGTGCGCCTGCGCATGACGCGTATCACCAACGCAATCGAGATGGCCATCCATGCTGGGTTCGCATCGCTGACCACCTTTCACGTCTGCGTCTGGCTGGAGGTTTTCTCGGCAGCAGGTGGGAAGCTGGGATCGTCCACACCTTGTAGGTATCAGACTTGACATCTTGAACGCTGAAGCAGGCCCCCATATCATCAGGAATACGTAGTCAAGGGATGGAGATGTTGACTGCGAGATTTGAAGTCCCTGCCCGCAAGGGAGGATTGCAACGCTGTAGCGGCTTTTTTATTGCGTGATATCATGAACAACGACGAGTATTGCCGCACACTCACACTCACAAACGCACACCCTCTTCCCAATTGAAATCGCGGAAGGCTACAGGAACATCAGTGCGGGCCTGGGCAGAGCAGGGGCAGCGAATGCAGCAAGCAAGGCACACAACCTGTGGGCCAGGATCATGGGACAAGCATGTGGCAGGTGCAGAGCAGGTGGGCCAAAACTGCCAGCTGCAGCTGTCACCCCCCTGCCATGTCCGCGCTTCACATCGCACTTGATATACAATCATTTGCTCCCCACTTAGTAGACACGGTAGCAGCCTACAAAAGGACTGCAGCAACTGCAGGCCGTTAGCAATGGGGATTAGCACACCGCAGCACGTAAAGCTTGCTTAGATATCTGTATTCAGTCCTACCTGTACCCAGCGCAGTGTCCCCCTAGTGCCCAGTCTCCCCCCCCCACACACCACCCCCCCACACTCCCAGGGGCCTCTTGCCCAGCAGTTTAAAGAATCTGCACTTTTTCACGCCGCTGGCATTGGAGGCGCAGTTGGGCTTGCCTGCGCCTGGTTTGGTGGCATGATGTTGCGCGCACGACAGTACTCCAGGAACTGGCCTGGCAGCTCAGCAAGCAGCTCGACAGCCAGCGCATCTCCTTGGTTCTGGAACTTGCGGAACTCTACAAACTGCACAATGTCACGCTCCGCCACACGCCCATTGAGGGACAGCTTGGCCTTGTCTGAGTCTAGCCGCTCCATGGCGCCAAAGTCACCCTCGCCAATGCCAACAATTAGGATGGACAGTGGCAGGGAGGAGGCAGTGATGATCGCGTTGATCGTGTCCTGCACATGGCAAGGCACTGAAGCACACTTCAACCAGATAACTACATAAGACATAACACGCATCATGCCGCATCATGCATTGATCTGGAAACGAACGCTGCATGTGATGTTGACGCCAGTTCGCACGGTGCATTGACCTCTATACCCAGGGGGCTCAATACCCCGTATGCAAGGACCCACCTCCATGTCCATGATGGCGCCATCCGTGAGGATGAGCAGTACGCTGTACCGCAGGTGGGCCGTGGGCTGCTGCACGCCAGCAATAGCTGCACTGATGATGGGCGTGAAGAGTGTGGGCCCTGCAAATCCCCACTGGGTCAGGGCCTGCCGGTAGGCCGCACAGATACCGGCCACCCCCGCGCATGACGGGTCCGCCGGGCTGTCGTTGAGCGGGAAGCAGTGCGACGTGGTGCCCCCGCGCGCCCCGCCAAACCCGTATGCGGGGAAGGTGCGGTCCGAGTCGTAGAACTCGATTACGCGACCCACACCGTGGATGGCCTCCTCGTACCTGGTCAGGGCACCTGCCGTGGGGAAGAGTGGGAGGTGCTGTGATGAGGGGGCTGGGCAGGCTTGGGGAAGGGTGGCAGGCTGTCAGGCATGCGTGACATTAGATCAGCTGGTCCCATGAGAAGCTCCACGCCTTGCCCATGACCACAGCCACGCAGGTCAGATATTGGAGCCCCATTGCCAGGCAGCTGTTAAGTCTCCAGTTTGCCCAGCTGCCCACCATTTGGGTTCATGTAGTGCAGGGATGTAACATCGCGTGGGTCGCCATTAGAGCCCGTGAAGTCCACGGCCACGCTGAAGCAGATCTCAATGCCTGCTTGGATGTAGTCCAGGAATGTGGGCCGCGCCTCTGCCTTGTAGGACTGGACACTGAGCACGCCGCATGGCCCTGGCTTGGATGGGTTAGTCAGCTGCAATGGTGTCCTCGCTTCTGCAACCAGCGATGCCACCGTCCCACGCACAGAACCAAATCGGAGGTTCAATCCAGGGTTCAACCTGCAATGTCATTGCGCTGCGCCATCATCGACACACTAACATGCAGCCCCACACCCTGCCCCTGCTCATGGCTGCACCCTGCACACAGGACTCACCTGCCAGCTCTGGCAGCTTAGCAGCTGTTGTGTCAGCCTGCCCAAGGAGCCTGTGCGCGCCATCACTCTCATAATCAAACACAGTGAACCGCAGCGGGCGCAGCGGGTCCCCGTTATTCAGCTGCGTGGCTTTGATGACGATGGGGCTCCAGGTGGGGTTCAGGTTGTTCTGGATGACCTCGGTCTTGTACACGGCCCGGAACGTGCTCCCTACATCCCCTTGCATGTGGCTGATTTGCAGGAAGGGGTCCGACTTGCTGAAGACCTCCACATTCTTCAGGTTGCTGGCAGCCATGGTAAACGTCAGGAGCTGCCGCGAGTTGCTGAGCTCCTCAGCTTGCAGGTGCACCTTGCCGCCCTTGGACGGCCCCGTGAGCTCCTTAGTCAGCTTTTTGTTCGCGCTGGTCACCACACCGCTCAGGTGGAAGGTTGCATATCCCAGCAGCTGCATCTTGTCCGGGTTGCCCTGCACCCGGCCCACCGACAGCACTCAGTTCAGCAGCACCTTGACCAGCTGAGCTGCAGGCACGCACAGCTGCTGCGCCATTCACGGGTGAATTAGAAGTTGAAAAGCATGTTGCTGATTGCTCAACGCACCTTTACTGGATCTTGATTTGCATCAACGTCCTGTGCAGCAGCAGTACAGTGATCAGACCAGGCCAGCATCAGCCACTCCAGAGAGACGTCTAGGCTTACCCGCAGAAGGGCATGGTTTTTTCTTCAAATCAACTTTCTTCAATTCAATTCAATTTTCTCAGATCAACTTTTATATCTCGTTACGACAACAAGTGCAATGGCTCACCACGATGAGAATCTTCATCGCTTGTAGACGCTCAAAGTTAAATTGACTGCGGGCGGTGGTGCAACTGGGACCGTGAACCACCAGCTGAGCTCATCAGGTCACATACTCATGCCCACCATAGCGTTGGAAGCCATAAGAGGCACCGCAGGTACAGCATGAGGGGAAGCTCATGGCTTGTTCACTCGCACATGAAGCGGCTGCTGAGTGCAACTCACCACTTGAATGACTTGACCCAGGTGGGAGACAGGTTATCTGTGATGACCTCTGTGCGTCCCAACTGCAGGCACCAAACATGCAGGTCATCCATAACAGACTGCGCAACGGCACATTGCAACCGGAAATCAAATCTATCTTGTGGATGTCTCTGGAGGTGGTGTGCATTGCACAGGCGCGGTTGGTTTGGCACCTCACCCAACCCCTAGGCTCCCGGGCCTGATGCTCGTCCCGCCCGCCCCGTATACGGCCTGCCCGCCCGTCACCGTATGGCCTGGGTGCCCTGTGGCATCAGCATGTTGCTATTGACCACGGGTGGTGTGTCGGCCAGCTGCTACCCTTTGCGGTGCTCGCTTCCAACAGGGTGCTAGGTGCTGTAGTGGGGGCGGCTCCCGCTAATTTAGGCTGGCTTGGTTCTCTAGTGATGGTGTTTAGATAACGACTGTCAGGCTCCGGCGTGCAGACACATCTGTGACACGCCGTGTTATTATTACTCCATGCCTCTGCAGCACCTCACCTCCCGCCAAGCGCCACCAGGCACAGCTTCATACAGAACCGCCAAGGGGTCTGATTTGCTGCAAGTTACGAAGCAGTTGCGACCAGATTCGCAACCCTGACCTGCTTGCGTCATACTATGCCCTGTTAATGTTGTTATGCTTGGGCTTTTCAGCAGGCAGCACACGCAGCGAGGCCCGTGCATGGCCAGCTTTTACCTGAGCACATCTCTGTTAGCAAGGTTGGTGCAGGAAACACTGATGTTTAGCCAGGTAGAGTAGGCCCTGTGGTGCATGCAGGTAAGGTCATGAGCGTAGTCCAGATCTCTGCACTGCCTGCACCAAACGCAAACCCTGACGTGCAACTTACAGAGAGCCTGTCAGCAACGCTTGTGCTTGTGCTGCTTCCACGTCTGTACTGACTGCATGGCCAAGGCTGGCACCGCCCACCTGCATGCATGTTCGTGATGATGCTCAGTGCTGAAGATGCAACGCACCTAGGCATGATGGGCTCCATGTATGGACACACCATGCGTGCATGCCCTGACATTCAGGTGCATCTATGCCTTGACAAGTGCGCCAATTCTATATCCACAACTAGTGACGCTCCTTGCGAGCGACCCAGCGTTTGTTTGTGCTCAGAAGCTGCATCATCATGGGTCAGCCCACCTTGTAGGTGTCTGCCTTGACATCTTGGATACCCAGGCAGTTACCCATGATCGCAAGCCCCTGGTGGGCGGGCTGCTAAGCTCGCGGTTGAAGACGGGAAAGTTGAAAACCAATGGTTTGACAATCGTGTTCAACTCTTCAGCTGTAGCTGCTAATTATCATCAACACGAAGCACGGACAACAGCTGCACCAGGTGCTCCGCGTACCGCAACCCGTACGTTTTGATTTCGTGTGCTCACTCCTGCTGCACCACCATGTGAATGCTGAACATGTGACGTGTTGACTCAATGGATTACACGTGAATGGGGCCATTGAGCTGTCAGCACCTGGCGCTGGGTTGGTACGCACATGTGCATCCGCCTGTCTCAGATAAAGTGCATAAGGCACAAGCCTCAGGACAGACTGTTTCAATGAGATGATCGCACGTTTGTACAGCAAAGGAACAAAACTGTTACATCGCTGCAGTGTCTGCCCCAGCGGTACGAGTAGTGCTTTTTGAGTGGTGCCGGCACAACTTGATATGCATCCAGTCAAGTGGCTGCAGCTGCAGAATTCAGAAGCCTGGTCAGCTGCAGAATTATGCGTTTGCCCAGGAGTGGTACGATATCATGCCAGGCACATGAGGACGATCAGGGGATATGCGTACGTCAGAGGCAACTAAATGTGAAGGGCATATAGTGTGGTTCCATACACCTGCATGTGAGGGGGTGCAGTTCTGGCTGTTCCGCGCCTTGTATCAGATTTCAAATTTGGGAATAACATGTATACAAGCGGCAGGCACAAGACACTGGACAGACCAAATGGATCATTGAGGATTGGCAGATCGCTGCACAGCAAGGGATCGAACCTGTTGCATCAGGGGCCTGGCACATGTCCTGTTGTCCTCGCTCATTTGTACTTTCCCTCTTGCGCGCAGCCAGAACCCAGAAGTCCATTATCCCTGAACCCCGACAGAACCTATTGTTGCATTCATGTGTAGCATTTCACGAGCCTGACCACCAGAACTGACAAACACAGTATGTTATGCATGTGAACGAGCAATGGCTCGTATGAAAGGCTGAAGAGACAACAAAATCAAGCACACTCGCTCACGATGCCTCACATTGTCATATGTCCCTGGTGGCTCGTGGCACCACATAGCCAGCAAGCATGACCCGTCGCTCACTTCCTGAACTTTGGCACGCAGCCCATGCCAGAGCGCGTGCGCACGGCTGCGCTGCTGTCGCTTGCCACTTGACCGGCACGTGGCGTCTCGTGCTGCATGAAGACGACGATCGCGGTGCAGTCATCAATGATGCCCGTCTCGTGTGCCTGCTGAGTACGACGGCGCAGGCAGAGCACCGAGTTAGTTAATTTGCTGCATGGAGCTATCATGCACGAGTCGGTATAGGCCGAGCACAGCGCGTGCGCAGGGGAGGCAAACGGTAACAGCACCTATGTCAAGAGTGCAAGGCACCCCTGTGGTCAGCACACCAGCTGCTAGGCCACAGTTATGGTGCGCAGATGCCAGGCCCTGGCAGCAGCCCGATTTGGGCCGGATTGCATGTTGGCATCCAACCGGAACATTCCAACCAACTAAAACCAGCCATTTAAAGATCCTCAACCATCCCAACCACAGCCTGTGGGCTACAACCTGACGGTACGGTGTGCTTCGCCCACCACAGCGACCACGCGACCGCACCTGCCACCGCTGCCGCGCCTCCTTCACCAGCGCGCTCGCGCACTGCCGCGCGCACATCTTGCGCACCGTCGCGCACGTGTGCACAAAGTCGACCACCTCCTGACTGTGCATGAACTCAAAGATGCCATCCGACATGATGATAAGGTAGCGGTCGGCTGGCACCAAGTCATACACCAGCACCTCGGGATCCTCACTCACACCCACGCTGTGGCCCAGCCCATCGCCGAACGACCGGGTCATGCACAGACCCGGTGCGTCCTGCGGGCGGGGGCGGGTGGGGTGGCGGGATGGGGTTGGGGCGGGCGGGGCAGGGCAGGGCAGGGC
>BDCZ01000251.1:62123-88783 GCA_001662365.1 Chlamydomonas applanata | reverse complement strand
CCACCTCTGATGCTGAGTGCGAGTGTGAGTGTGAGTGGGAGGAGGAGGAGGGGGAGGAGGAGGAGGAGGGGGAGGAGGAGGAGGAGGCGGCTGGCTCGTGTCCATGGCTGTCTGCGGCGGCATAGTGCTGCATGCAGGAAGGTAGTGACAGGGCATGGGATGAAGGGAGGGCCCGTAATTCCACAGCCAAAACCGCAGGCATGCCCGCAGTCCCACGCCACAGTCACATTGGGGCTGATTTGATGGCAAGCAGGTGGACCACTGGATCACTACAAGACCCGCAGCCGCCCCTCCCCATCATCCAAAGCTACAGGCTCGCACACCTCCCATGCAGGCTTGCGGCAGCCTGCCGCTGGGGTATCGTAGCCATCACATCCAGGCCCAGATAAACCATACGTTTACATGACAAGCCTGGGCTGATTTCATGTACTGCATGTATTGCATGTACCGGACCTGCATGTACCGCATGTACCGCACACCCCACGATGCATGCACCCCCCACACCTTGGAGTATGACATCTCCATCATGCCGTGCCTCAGCGCAGGCATGCCAGCTGGCGGCACCACCTCCAGCAAGTGGCCCCGTCGTGGCTGTAGCAGCCGTGCGTACCGCTCCCCCGTGAGTGCAGTCAGCATCTCGCCGCTCCATGCGCCCGCTGCTAGGATCGTGGCTCGCCTGTGGGTGAGCAGCCGCCAGACATGAGTGTCGCCACCATGCGCAGGTTTGTGTTGCAGAACACCTTGCTCAGTTGTACGGGTTGTGACAGGACAGCGGCAAGCGTGGGTGCTGTGCCACGCTGATGGCTATCAGTGCGTCCGTGCCAGCGTGGGTGCTGCGCCATGCTGCTGGCTATCAGTGCGTCAGAGCATCACAGGGCAGCATCTGATCTCTCGGGCCCCTAGCATCCCTCATATGCTTTTCCCTGTTGGCTCTTCCCTGTTATCTCAGGCCTGTGCTGCCGCTTACCTGCTCCTGAGGGTGCGTGCGCCTGTCTCCACGCGGATGTCCCCTGCTGATGACATGAGGTGAGATATGGGTTCATCAAGGAACAGCTGGAAGGCCGCGCCGTGCGCCTTGCACCTGTCGAGCAGCGTGGCCGCTGTCTTGCGCCCGTTCTGCACCGCATGGGATAGCGAGAGCGGCTGCAACATGAGAGTCAGCATCCGTTCTATTGGCATGGATCAGTTCATTCAGTGAAATTATAGGATCATGTTGCAAGCAGCAGTATAATACTCCACGTGATTACAGTCATGGTGGAGGAAACCGCCCTGTGCAATTGAAGTAGGACAGCCGACTGTGCAGCTGCACGACCAGCCATTCAAGCAGCCATTCAAGCAGCCATTAATAATAATAAATATAACACGGCGTGTCACAGATGTGTCTGCAAAGCAGCCCATCCCGACGCACAATCTGGGCATCCTGAGGTGCAAGCAGCCCCGCGCCTGCATCTGGCACACGTAGCGCAGGCTCCAGTTTGCGCACGGCCGCTGCGTCTAGATACTGTGCATCCACCCCATGCTTTGCCAGCAACTCCTGTCGCTCCTGCAGCTCTGCTGCCTCGAATGCATTACTGGCGAGCAGCAGGCTGCCACACTGCTGCCACTCAATCGCGGCATGCAGCGCGGGCTCCTGTTGCATCATCTGCTTCCAGAGGGGCAGGCTGGCCTGCGCCAGCTCCCAGCCCACTGTGTTGGGCTGGCGGTGGGCCATCCAGATGTAGCCCTGCCCAGCGCCTGTGGCGCCAGCGCACAGCTGCTTGCGCTCCACGACGGCCACGGACAGCTTGCGCCGAAGCAGCTGCTCAGCAGTCAGCAGGCCTATGATGCCTGCATGCATGCACGCAAACTCCATTTGTATGAGCATCGGCTAGCATCAGTGTGCGCGGTACCTTCAGGTACATCGCCCATGCACATGGTCACGCCACATGCTTGCATGTCCCATGACTACCTGCGCCCACGACCACCACGTCAGCCTCCACTGTGGGCTGAACAGATGCCAGTACAGCTAGGCTGCGCTTGCGAACCGTCCTCTGCGCAGCACTGACATGGGTGCTGCACAGGGTCCGACTGCTATTTATTCGTTGCGTGTTCATGATGAGACCTGTGTGCTTTACAGCGCCATATCGCACATATCGATCTTGGCAATCTCTCATCGCCTGTCACTCCCATTGTTTGACTACAACCAACTTGCTTTGCAAATCGTTGTGTAATGCGCTCATTGCATAGATCAAGGAATAGGTACTGCATTTTGCTTCTGACCTGGGTTGTGTTATCAGTCATCATGTAGACCGTGCAGCCACCATGCTGATGATGTGACATATAAACCACCATGGGCACAGTGGACATTTCGCAGCTCGCGATCGAGGCGAGGGAGCAGGGTCGCGCAGAAATCTTGCGCATCCTGCAGCACCCGGATGACCTGGCAAAGCTGCCTGAGCTGTTGATGGAGTACGAGAACAAAGTCAGCGCAAACAAAACAGCTTTGAGCAGTTTGGTGCAGTCCCAGGTGGAAGCAGCTCGGCGTGGCATTGAACTGCTGGACAGGTCGCACCGCCATGTGCTGAAGCTGCGGACCTGCATGGACAGGATCCATGGGTGCGTGCGCGCGGACGCCATGCATGTGCACCACCTGGTGCCATGCCAGCCTGGCATGCGGCACCCCTGCTTGCCATCATGCCACATGGACTGCACGGAGCTGCGCCAATGCATGTGTTGCCATGCATGCTGTGCACCAGCACTACCTGCACAGTGGACACGTGT
The DNA here is from genome assembly GCA_001662365.1 of Chlamydomonas applanata. NCBI lineage: Eukaryota > Viridiplantae > Chlorophyta > Chlorophyceae > Chlamydomonadales > Chlamydomonadaceae > Chlamydomonas > Chlamydomonas applanata. Next base: position 86,023 of record BDCZ01000251.1, on the reverse strand, counting down.
GCACGCCATGCTGAGCTGCACACAGGCTGTGTGAGGAGTGCTCCGGACTCATTGACAACCATGATAAGATCCGGCTGCTGAGTCAAACACATGCCAACCTGATCAAAGTGCTGGCGGAGATCAAGGACATCATTGATTTGCCTGACAGAGCTGAGCAGGTGCGCAGCACCAGCTCCTCATTAACGCAGGCTGGCCACAAACAGGGGCAGGGATGGCTGTGCTGGGTGTAGGGGGTAGAAGTGGGAAGGAGAAGAGCGAGTTCCAGGCGGGCTCTAGATGGCAGCGCTGACTGCTCCCCGTAAGGGGCAACAAGGTACTGGGCCTGTTGGTGCCCAGCAGCTTGGGGCATGGGCAGTGGCCTTCACGCCCTGCTGCTTGCACCCCACCTGCTCGCTCGAGTCGTGCCATGTGTGCATGCTGCGCGCTTGCATACAGTGTATGGTATGCACTCCGGGTGCGATTGTGTACGCAACTGAAGACTGACTACGTGCTGATACGTGCACCGTGTGCGTGCGACGTGTCTTGTTCGGGGGTAGTGCCTGGAGCTGTTGGAGGACACTGCCAACATCTTACCTGCATATGAGGCCCTGACGGTGCTGGAGGGCATCGCTGAGAATGCTAAGGCGGCGTGGAAGCGGTACGGGGAAGAAACATGAAGCGCCGCATGCGCTGTGCCGCAGCAGCACATGGCACAGTTGGGGGGTTGGTGACGCGTACAGGCGGATCAGTACAGGCACCAGGCAGAGCACTGAGTACTGTGTGTCATGCCGGATGATGTCAACGTGTGTTGAGTAGCTGCAGGGCAGAGGCAAGAGCCATCAGCAGGGTATCAGACAAGGGGTGGGTCATGGCGGCGGGGGCCGTACGCTCATGCATGTGTGAGGCACACCCAGCCTCAGGCCGTATCTCACTGCACGCCGTGGCTCTGGCCGGGGCCGGTGCGCGGTGCCTGGCGCGACAGGAACGTCAAGGCGCAGACCCACGACATGAGCAGCATGCTCAAGTACATCGAGCGCGTGAAGGATGTGGTGGCAGAGTTTGAGGCGCTGCTGTGGGACCAGCTGGCCGAGTTTGAGGACCTGGCGCAGAACAACCCCACGCTGCTGGTTGACTGCCTGCGGGTGATCGAGCTGCAGGTGCGGGCAGGCTGCTGGCAAGCTGAGGGAAGCTGCTGGGGGATCACCTAGTTTGTTTCAGTGGTTTCTTTGAAAGTGGGACGGTGGGGTGCGGGCTCAAGGGGTGGGGAGGGGACAGGAGGGGGGCGAGTTCTGAGTGGTTACATATATGTCCGACATGAGGGTACAGCCAATCGTTGGGCTGCTGCAGGATTGTGTGGAAAGGCTGCTGCTTGGCTATGCGGCAGCATGCCGCGGTGTTCATGCCTGTGTGTCTCACGGCATCTACATATGATGCTTGGCATGCTATGCTGCGCACGCACGGCGCATGCCACCACACTCTTGCTAATCCTGTCTCGCGGCAGGCCTCCATGCATCAAAACGCGCATACGATGTAACCAAAACACGTGCGGTACACACAGGAGAAGCTGGACAAGCAGTACGCGCGCACGAAGCTGGAGGGGCTGGTGCCCAAGCAGTTCAAGCGCAGGCTGATGGACATGCTGCAGGCGCATGTGGCGGCCAAGTTTGAGCGGCTGGAGGAGCTGGCGGGGTCGTGCGGCGTGGCCAACAAGACGGTGGGGGCATGCAGTTGTGTGTGTGTGGGGCCAGCTGCGTGTGGCCGGCTGTGTGGGGCCAGCTGTGTGGGTGCTTGAGGGCGGGGGGAGACTGGGAGTCCCGCCTCCTCGCCAGTCCCTGTGCTTGGGTTTAGACTGACTAATCCCGAACTATCCGGAATTATTCCTTGAATTGAAAGCCTGATACACCTGCTAATTGCACCTGATACACGTGCGGATACTCCTTTAATAGCCTGAGACATGCGACGCTGAATAGCCCTGCCAGCTGGCCCGTTGTGTGGCCGCAGCTCAAGTACACGCAGCACGACGACCCCATCCTTGAGGACAAGCGCGACTACATGGGCAACCTGGTCAGCCTGCACATCATCAACCGCACCAGTGGCAAGGAGGAGGTGATCACGGATGAGGCCGAGCTGTCGCGGCTGGACATCATTGAGGAGGAGGTGAGGGGACCAGACCTTACTGCTGCTTGTGGAGGTGGTAGAGGGGGAGGTTGCAGAGGCGAGAGTGAAGTGGGGGTGGCTGACTTCGTGTTTTGTGTGGTGGGGAAGAGGGGTTGCCCGGAGATGAAGGGGCGGCTGAGGGAGGAGGCCCCCCCCCTCCCAACGCACACAGGGGCAGGGGAACACGGTTGAGCGGTGGGGGGTTGGGGCCCCGGCTCATGCTGACGCAGCCGGGCTGGCAGCTGCAGGCAGGGGATGTACCTTCAGGCTGTGAGGACCAAAAGGGAGGGTCTAACAGGATGCGCAAACGGGGGGCGGGTTGGCGGGGATTGATATGGTACCGCCGCTGGACAGTTGCACAAATGCTGAACCGCTCCTGCTGCCGGTTGCTGGGCGCCAGGTGTTCGATGAGGATGAGTTCCTGGACGAGGCAACTGACATCCTGTACGCGATCCAGGTGTGACCAAGACCTTGTTACACCATCGCAGTTGGCCTGCTTCCTTGCGTGCTAGGAGACACGGCATGTCCTCGACACACGTAGACGCCCTGTCCTGCCGCTGCCGCTGCCCCTCCCCTGGCCCCCCTCTACAAGCACACAATACACACACACACCCTTCCCGGCCCCCCCAAACAACATGCAGGCTGACCTGGCTGACACCTACGACTACGTGGCCCCCTGCTTCCCACCCCACTACTCGATCTTCGAGTCCATGTTCCTCATGTACCACGTGCACGTGGCAACCGTGATCGATACAATCGGGCAAGCCGCAAAGACGCTGTCCACCAAGGGGGCGCTGCGCGTGATGGAGTTTGTGCGCAAGTACATGGTGCGCGGGCAAGTACATGGTATCATGCCGCATGGTATCATACTGCATGGTGATATGCTGCATGCCGTGGGCTTGGCAAATCAGGATTGTATGAGCCGCGCCTCACGCAAGCTGCAGCAGCACGAGCCAGCGACATGATCCTTGCCATGATCCTTGAGGCCTGCCGCTGGAACCCTCAACCTCAGCCATCCATGCTTGAAACCCTGCCAGAACCGTTTTTCAAAAACTATGAACCCTGCGCGCCATGTGCGTGACGGAGCACGCAGGAGTCGCTGCGTGGGCTGGGCATCGAGGAGCAACTGGTGCGGCTGCCACCCTCCCCCAACGCCGACCCCGACTCGCCACCCGGCCTGGACCTGCTAATGCAGTGCTACATCCAGCGCATGGAGACGACGGTGACCAACTGGTACAAGAACATCCTAGTGGTTGATCTGCAGGTGTGTGTGAGTGTCGATCAGGTTGGAACGTGGGAGGTGGGGGCGGCCGTGAGTTGGGGGGCATACAGCGTGTTGGCCTGTAAGGCAGGTCTTCCCATCGGTTTGCCAGATCCTGTGCCTGCACCTGCACACCGTGCCAGCCTGCGCTGCATTCAGTGTGCTCCGGGACTTGCCCCATTTCCCCAACACCAATCCCACCTGCACCTGCACTTTCCCCCTCCCCTTCACCCCCCCACCCCCCCACCCCATCGGCAAGGACCTGGACAAGTCGTTCCAACTGTTCCCGGTAGTGGCGCTGCAGTCCCCTGATCTCCCTCTCAACCAGCTGCCTCAAGCAGTACAAACATTCGTCCCGCCTGCCATCGCAGTACGAGCCAAAGCCGGGCCCCAGCGGCACGCTGCGCACCCCCGGCGTGACCGACTTTTTCCGAATCATGAACGAGGAGATCGATGTGATCCGGTCCATAGATGATCATGGCGAGGTCATGTTTCAGACCACACTCATGGCGCTGCGCATCATGAGAGGATTCCAGGTGTGGCTGATGACTAGTGATGGCTGCACGAAACACTGTGAATCAACTGTGATTTACACCTTCTGGGGTGGCGCAACGCAGTCAGGCTGTAGAATATGCCAGAATATGCAACCGTAGTGCAAGGCCAGCGGGGGCAGGGGTGGAATGGATGGGGCGGGGGTGGGGGGGACCGGGACGTCGCAGGTCTGGGCATGATATACACATGATGCGCCAATTATGTGATGAAGTATGAGCGTGCAAACTCATGATGGGTACTTGATTACTCATACATCCTTACTTATGCATGTATAAGTCTTGCGAGTGTATTTGCGTGCTGACCGTGCACTGCCGGCTGAGCTGTAGCTGGCTGTGGCTTCACGCGTACACAGGCGGCTCAGACCAAGGTGATCGGCGCCAGAGACAAAGCGCTGTCTTTCGAGATGTTCTGTGCGCTGCTGAATAACAACGTGGAGTGCCACGACCAGTCACTTGAGTTTGTGGAGGAAGCCAAGGTGGGTGGGGACAGGCCTGGGGTGTAGAGGCCAAGGTGGGCCTGGGGGTGGGGTGGGGTGGGGTGAAATGGATTGGATTGGGGTGCCATGGACTGGGGGGCCTTCGGCTTGGAAGCAGCAGAACTTTGAATCATGGAAGGTACAACATACCAATGCAGGTGGCGAAAAGCTCAGGGCATTGCAGCAGGCATATTCTATGGGCCCCCAACCACCACCGAATCAGACAGGCCAACCAACCAACCAACCAACTCAACCAACTTCACCTAACCACCAACGTCCTTGGGCCACAGGACCTGCTGGAGGAGAGCTACAGTGAGCAGCTGGATGTGGAGGACGTGTGCCGCGGCTTCCTAGACGTGGCGCGCGTGCGTGGCCCCGAACCCTGCAATGCTCACTTGAATCAACTCTCCTGTCCTTGTCCTGGCCACCGCGTGCCTGTGTGCATGCCACAGCTTGCAGGCATTCCTGTTCCGGCTGTGGCTTTCAGTTCCCAGGGTGGGGGTGGAAAGGGCGTGGCAGCAACACGACGTGGTGTTGGATTGAGCCTACCGGTAGCTGAAGGGTCCAGGTGCATGACGGATGATGAGGCTATGATGAAGAGAACACATAGAGTGTTCCGATTGATGTAACTACCCTGAACTCTAAACGTGTCCACAGGTCGCGTGCCAGCGTGTGGTGGAGTGCATGTTCAATGACCCCGGCATGAGCGCCCAGCTCAAGGCGCTGTACTCCACACCGGAGTGGCTCAGCGGCAAGACGATGGCCACGCTGGTGGCGACGATCAAGGACTACATGGGCGATGTGCAGGTGCATCCGGTTCTGTCCGTTTCTAGTCGGTTTTCATTGCCGTTGCCGTTGTTTTGTTGCTTGGGTGCCTGGCCGGTGTGAGAGCTGGTGATGCAAGTGCTGTAGAGCGAGGACGATGGCTGTTCCCAGGCGGGCAGTGAAGGGCTGCAGCCCTGAGTCTGAAGCCCCTGATGCCCCCCGGTCTGAACTCTGCTGATAATCCGTTCAGGAACTTGTCAAGGAACTCCTCTCTGCCAGCTTTCCCACATACTTTTCTTCCAGCCTTTGAAAGACTGTTTCGTGCTGGCGTTTGCTTGTACCTCCCCTGCAGCGGTTTGTGGAGGCGAGCTTCGTGAAGCGGGTGGCTGAGGCAGCACTGGAGGAGCTGGTGCGGCGTGTGGTCAACATATTCATTGCAGGCATCCCTCAGGTGCGTGCATTATGCCTCGAAGCACCCTTGCCTGCACGCCGGCCTGCGTTCCTTCACGGCTCCAACTGCTCTCTTGCATTTACGAATTGGAAGCAAGCTGAAGCTCTCTGCAGCTCGTGGCAATGGGCTGCACTCGTGCAGCAGCTACAGCAGATCAACATGTGCTGCAGCCAGCTGACTTGTGAGATGCACTCCTGGGGACACAGGAGATCCTTGCAGCTCCTGAAGCCCCTCATGTGCCGGCCCCACCCCTTCCCTCTTCTCTCCTGCTACTGGACCTATCCACCTCCAACACCCCACCATCCATCCTCTCCTGCTTCATCCAATCCTGCCGCTGTCGTGTTCATGTGCTTCTCCTGCAGACATCCCTCCCACCATTCATGGTTCCCACCATTCATGGTCTCCAGCCCTGGGCCCTACATGCACCCTGTCCTGCCACGAACCCCCACCCGTGCAGGTCACCGATGCGATGGTCACTCGCATGAAGGCGGATGAGGCCGAGGTGGCTCACTACTTTGAATTGCAGCTCAAGCCAGACAAGCTGGCCAAGCACATGCAGCAGTTGGCGGACATGCGCATCCTCCTGTCGGCTGACACGTGCGTTGGACATGGGGGCATGACATGGGGTATGCGCGCATAACATGACACGTGCAAGGTTGGAGCGGCTGTCGTGCTGCCAGCCTGCGGATGCATCCCCTGGAAATGCCTCTGCCTGTCTCTCTTCTGCACTTGCGCATTGTGTGGCATCAGTACCGCATCAGTACACATTGCACGCATCACTGATCTGTCAGCCCATTTGAGTGACCATCCCCTATAATGTTGTGGACATGTGAAGCGTGCATCTACCAGTTGGTGACGCAGCCGCATGTACGGCCACTGTTCTTGCACGTAGTGCTTGCTGTGCTGCGTTATATACTGCTTCTTGTACTGCGCTGTGTACTGCTTTCCTAACACAGGGTGGACGCAACGGTGGCGTCGTACACCAACCTGCTGTCAGTCCACAGCGGCTTCACCGTGGAGGTGCTGACTAAGGTGCAGGAGTGCCGCGGCACGTTTGGCGGGTGGGAGAAGAAGCACGTGAAGGACGTGATTACCAAGGCCAAGGATGTGAGTCAAGCACCAGCACTCGCGTGTGTACATACAATGTTGTATGCGCTGCTGTGGTGCCGCTGCTGCAGTCTTGGGCCTGGGGTTTGCTTGGGTGGATTGCAGGGGAGCGGGGGTGGGGGGAGCGGGGCGCCTGGCCAGGCAAGGAGTGCATGATGTAGGGCTGTGGGTGTGGTGTACGTGTTGGCTGCTGCTACCGTAGCTGCCACTAAGACACAGCAATTCCTTGCAACTGCCTCTGCAAGCCGCAGCTCTGGAAGGTCCGGACGACCACAGCAGCAGCCACAGCCAAGCAGCAGGCAGCTGCTGCAAAGGCGGTCCCAGCGGCGAGTGGAAAGCAGCCTACCGCAGCCACTGCCACAGCCCCAGCTGCTGCTGCTGCTGCTGCTGCAGCACCCAAGCCTGAGGAGCCAAAGGGCTTTTTTGCACGATTCAGGTCAGCTCAGCCAGCAACTTAGTTGCAGTCAACTGGGGAGCTATTATACGAGCGGACACCAGTATGGCACTGTGGTATCTGGTGCTGGTGAAGGGGGTGGCTGGCACCACGTTTTGAACACATTCTTTCGCAGGAGCTGTGCGGACTCAATTCTTTATCGGTTGTGCATGGACGGTCAGTCCCGTTACAGCCTGTGCCTACTGTACATTGCAACTTGCAGTCGGACTAGACGAACATGCATGCACGCTCGTCAAGCGCGCATGGTCCATAGTTGTAAGGCACCATGTTTGGCTTGTATCAGGAAGAGCGGCCGCCTATCAAAACATATGAACACATCTACAATACTGTTCTATACATTGCAGCGCCTTAATGCAGCATCCTGCACCCTGTACAGTGCTGGCAGATCCCTCAACGGGGCTGCAGCGAGCCGTGGCGTGAATGCAGGCGGCGCATGTCGAAGCCGCTAGGTGCGTTGCTGACATTCGAGGCCTGGTGCTGAAGCTGGGAAGCTCCCTGGCTGGCCAGGTTAGACGCTGAGCTGTTGTTGCCTGCGCGCGCATGGGTGCATGTGTTGTGATGCTAAAGCATGTGGAGTTGGCAGCGCTTGCCCTTGACAATACAATGGCAGGCGTTGGTGGGTGGCAGCAGTGAAGGATGCGCCATGCGCATTTGCACAACCCGCTTGTCACCTGCCATGCCTGAGCTCAGCACCTTCACACTAAGGAGGGGCGTTGCTGCCAGTCTGGTGCATGCTGTGCGCAGGTCATGAGTCCAGTCAGACAAACCAAACCAAGGGCCAGTGAGTGTACCTTTGTCAGCCTTGTGGTTCAGCTCAAAGTAGCCCAAGCTGTTCTCGTCCGCATCATCCATCTCGTCCTCACTCTCGCCCTCATCGTCCTCCTCATCACCACTGCTGCCCTCCTCCTCCTCCCCCTCCTCGTCCTCCTCTTCCTCCTCATCTTCGTCCTCCTTGCTAGCATGTGCTGTGCTTGGGGCGCCGCTGGTGGGCCCGCTCTTGGCATCTGCGAATCATGGCACGCACCAGGAAGACCACAAGGTGCGAGTGTTTCTCAGGCTCCATAAGGCAGTAAGTGTCATAATAAGTAGCTCAGGATTCAGCCAAGGATTCAGCTGGTTTAAGTAAGGCAGGCATCCACAGTGCAGCAGCGTGCCCACGCCCAGGCGCAGCTCACCTTCATAGATCGTGGCACGCGTGATCGCGTTCGCAGCACCTGCCTGTGTGGTCCCAGGCGCGTCCGCCGTGCGCCGCCGGTGGTCGGCGTGCAGTGCATTGAGGGCGGTTAGGTACAGCCGCTCTTCACCACGGGACAGTGACCGCCGTGGCCGTGCTTGGCCCAGCCCAGCCCCAGCCTGAGACAGGCTGTTGCGGCCAAAGGTCACTAGGCTGGCAGCTGTCTCTGCGCCCTCATCCTGCCCCTCTGGTCCATAGCCCGCAGCCTGCTGAAGGATTGCGAGGTGCTGGGGGTGCAGGGGCGCACGGGGCGCAGCAGCAAAGGGCGTGGCTGCCAGGCGCAGCTCACGACGCATCGCAGCGGGGCTGCTAGCATCAGGGCTGGGGCTGTAGCTGGGGCGATTTGAGTTGGCTCCTGAGCCTCCACGTGATGTTCCCACTGGGCTGTCGCCGCTGCCATGCTGGTGACCATGCTGGTGCGCCAGGGCAATGCGTGCGAGGTCATGTTTTTTGGAGGCAGAGATTGGCGCCAGCCACTGCGCACGTGCGGCTGGGGGTGTCTCTACAGGTGGGGCCTGCCTTGTGCCATGGGCTGTGTGGGCGGAGTGGTGGGGCGCTTGGGAGGAGGCACCGGATGCATGGGACGACGGCACTGCAACACCATGCCCTGCACTCGCCCCGCTCGGGTGCCACTGGTCTGAGTAATGGCCCATGCCATGACGGTGCACGTCCTGGTTGGGTGGGGTGGGAAGTGGCGCGGGGGAGCGCGCTGCCATGCGGCTGGTCGGGGGCTTGGCACGGGGGCCACCTGCTGATGCGCTGGTTGCTGGCACGCTGCTGTGGCTTGACAGGGAGCTGTCCTTGCGCACCATGCGCTTGCCTCCTGGCGTTCCTACAGCGGCGGCTGCGGCGCCTGCACCTGCAGTACCAAAGGTGCGGCCATCCTGCTGCTCTTGCTGTTGCTGCTGTTGCTGCTGCTGCTGCATCTGGTGCTGCTGCATCTGGTGCTGGAAGGCCTGGATGCGCGCAGTGGCCTCCTTGAACAGGACAGTCTGCAGCTGCCCCACGTGCTGCTCCAGTGCTTCGTTGCCACAGATGCCTGTGTCGTTGTGCATTAGTTTCAGGTGTCAAATATGTGCCTTGTTCCGTCAGGTCGGTTACTTTGCACATTTGCAAAACGCAGGTGGCAAGGAAAAGCAGCTAGGGTCAAGCCCGGGGGTGCAAGTTGCAACAAGCGTAGGAAGTGAAACATAAGGTAGGCATGGGGTGTTGGCTGCACAGCCAGGCGGCCAGGCAGTTTTTGCTGCATCCAGCACATCACGACAACAACCAGATGCGGCTCATAACCGCACGCACAGACACATGCCCATGCTCTGCACAACACCCATCACACCTTCAATCATGCGCAGCGTGCTCTCCCACTCGCTACGCGCAAACAGCAGCACCTGCAGCCGCTGTTCAGCATCGCGCATGTCCGCGCTCACGCGCGCAGTCTCGCGCGTCAGCCGCTGTACCATGCCGTCCAGCGCCCTCTGCCCCTGGCCCTGACCCTGGCCTTGGCTCTCATCTGCTGGCAGCATCGTCAGCAGGTTACCCAGCAGCTGGGACCTGTGGTGGCATGTCATGCAAGAAGTGCGGCGGCATGTCATACAGGGGTGGATGGGGGCGCTAGGGGCACGCCATGTTGCATGTCCGTGCCTGAAATGGTGCATGCGGGCAGCTGCACATCCTTGAGCTGCTGCTGGCCAAGGCCGCAGCTGCTACAGCCCCGTGGATTCCAGTCACAACTGCTGCTGCAGCAGCAGGCAACCACAGCTGCTACCGGGGCAGTCAAACACACAACACAACTGTTATGTGTTAGACACAAATGGTACAGGGACAGACGCACAGGGGGACCGTCGCACCTGGCTGTCAGCGTGCGTTGTGTGGCCGTGACCTCCCCCAGCTCCACCTCCAGCTCAGACAGCAGTACATGTAGTGCCTGCTGCGCCATGTGTCCGGCAGCTGACGAGATGGGCATGCCCAGCGCTCCTGCTGCCCCACATCCATGCCTTGGGGTCGCCCCAGGTCCCAGTGCAGCGTCATGCAGCGGGCTGGGGGCCGAGTCTGCATGGCTCATGGATCCTGTGGCCAGCCCCCCGCCAGCCATGTTGAAGTGGCTCACCCTTCTGGGCTGGCTCTGAGGCGGCATGGAGGCAGCACGCCCTGGGTGCGTGCTGTGGGGATACTGCTGCTGCTGGTGTGCATGGAAGTGATCATGATCAGGGCCACCGTAAGCTGAGATCAGGGGATCAGCCGTGGGGTACAAGTCCAGCTCTTCCTGCTCTGGCAGCACTAATGGGCCTGAAGTGCGATGAGGAGCGCCATGGGAGGGCGGCGCCACATCTGTCCCTGCATGCGGGTGCATGTGCATGGGGGTGCGGGGGCTGCATGGTGGTCCTTGGCGCTGCATGGAGGGCGGCCGAGTCCCGCCTGCAGAGGTGTAGAGCGCTGACTGGTGAGCCATGGCTAGGGGCGTCTGGGGGTCCCTGCTTTGAGGCCCAAAGGGGCTGTAGCTGTAGCGCTCCTGTAAGCTTGACTGATCTGATGCATCACAAGAATAGGCAGGCGGCGCAGCAGGGGGCTGCACCTCCATGCCTGCCCGCTGCCTGTGCACAGTGGCAACAAAGGGGGCTGCCTCTCTTGGTGCTGGCCCCTTTGACTTGGCCTTGCTGCCCACTGCTGCATGCCCCAAGCCGGGCGGGCCACTTTGTGCGCTGTCGCCCCTGGAGACACTGTGCGCAGCACTGCTGCTGTTGTTGGCCTTCAAGAGAGGGGCCTCCTCCTTCCCAAACAGCTTGTTCTTCCCTGCGCATAAGGGAGGGTGCATACTCTGGTGTTCGAATTCACTTCAACCTTGGGAAGCCCCTGCTCATGGCAGCAACCCCTGCAGAGCAGGATGCAGCCCACCTACATTTGGTGACGAATTTGTTGAGCTTGGAGACGCTGATCTTTTCTTTGGGCTTGGAATCAGGCATGGCTGCACCCAAGGTCGCTGCTCAGCTGCTTTTTGGAGGCTGAATATGTGCACAGGACGGCGTATGTGATGAATGCGCTGTTGTCAGGTGTTGCAGGTGTTACAATTTGTTCAATGTTTGGTGAGTCTCATGTGTGTGAGTTGAACACGACACCATGGGGATTGGTGCACAGCAAGAACTCTTCAACTGCTCATTGTATGTCCCGGGCAATGGTAAATCAGCTCTTGTTGCGGCACGCCAGTACAGTCTACACCTCCAATGTTTATGACCTAAACAACAGTGCAGCAGTTGAAAGTGGTCACACAGACGCGCGCATCAGTTGACCACGCTTTCTTCTTCACTGGATACGCAGCGCAGCCAGCTGCGCATGGAGCCGCATGAGGATGGTTTCTCCAGGTGTGTTGGTGCTGGAGCAGTGCTGCTGCCCCTCAGCTGCCGTGTTGCGGCTTGGGCCAACACCATCTGTTGTTGCACAGCAAGTGGTACAAACAATCCATGATGCCCAGAGCAGCGTGTGGTCAGTCGGCATGCCAGGCAGTTGAAATGACATGCCACGATGCCAGGCAGCTAAATCAACATGCCAGCCAGCCAAAATGCCGTGTGATCTGATCCAGTGGCAAGTACACCTTTGAATGGCAGAGAACCAGAGAAGCGCCCACAGTGCCTCTGGCTCCAAGGCACAGCATGGGGCAGCCTCACCTGTCTGATCATCCAGATCAAAGAAGCCCCAGGCAGTCCTTTCTCCTGGCAGCAATGTCTGCGCCCCGTCCTCCTCATCGTCCCCATCGTCCCCTTCTTCATCGGCCTCTGCCCAGCTGGTCTCGCTTGATGCGTCATCTGCATATGAGGGCATGCCAGTGCCTCAGACCAGCAGACGGGAAGCTACCAGAGCGATACGGCATCAAATCAAGCCATCTGCAGACAGATCCAGATCAGGTTGGCATCAGGCTGGTCCTTGATGGTCCAGTTCCATCAACTCAAAATGTATGCGTGGCTGATCGCGTATGAATCAGGTAGGCCCCCCGGTGTACGCATGCCATCTATGCCCCACCTTCACCGATGGCATCAGGCGTCAGGGTCTGCAGCAGGCTGGCTGGGGCCACAGCTGCTTGCGCATCAAGACCCGGCTCCCCAGATGCTGCACGCTGGAGCATGGTCAAGGCCCCTAGGTACAAGTTCTCCTCCTGGCGGCTCAGGCAGGGCCGACCACCCTTGTGCACCGCATGCCCAGCGCGTGCAAAGCCGATGCTGTTGCGCCCTGCAGTGATTAGGCTTGCAGCGGTGTCGTTCTCGTCCATGAGGCCCACGCCATGCATGGCGGGCAACACTGGCATGCGCTGAGGGGTGAGTGGTTTGAAGCAGGGTCCACCATCCATCAGTGCTTGCATCTGGCCTGCAGAACTGCCCCTGGCGCCCTGCTGTGCCGCTGAGCTGCGGTCACTGCCCTGCTGTGCCGCTGAGCTGCGGTCACTGCCCTGCTGTGCCGCTGAGCTGCGGTCACTGCCCTGCTGTGCCGCTGAGCTGCGGTTACTGCCCTGCTGTGCAGCAGAACTGCGATTGCTGGCCTGTTTTCCAGCTGCAGTGCCTGGCAGCGAGCTAGGGTAAGGGGTAGGCGGGGCAGGCGCGGGGCTCTCAGCCTGCGGGCCTTGAGTGTGCAAGCGCTGCTGGAAGGCCTGAATGCGCGCAGTGGCTTCCTTGAACAGCATGGTCTGCAGCTGGCCCACGTGCTGTGCAAGGCCTGTTGTGTTGCATGCACCTGTGTGTGGTAAATAGAGCGCGAGGCGGGCCGTAGCTCATTTGCGCCCCGCTCGCATGAATTGCTGTTGTGTGCTGTATTAAGCGGGCTGATACCAGACTGCAGGCACAGCTTGCTGCATCTGACGTTGCAGAATTGGAGGACAGATCAAAGCAGCAACATGCGAGGACTGTTACCGGACTGCAGGCATGGTCTGCACCTGACATTCAGGTGTGATACAGAAACAGCCTGGCAGCCTTGGCAGGGCACGTACCATCAATGATGCGCAGCGTGCTCTCCCACTCGCCACGCGCAAAGCGCAGCACCTGCAGCCGCAGCTCTGTGTCATGCACCTCGTCCAGCACACGCTGAGCTTCGTTCGCCAGGCGGCCTGCCATGCCGCTGAGCGCTTGCTCTCCGCGTGCAGGCGCAGGTGGTGGCAGCATTGTGAGCAGGCTCTCTAGGAGCTGCGCCCTGCGGGCGCATGCATGCACGCAACACAGGAATGATCAGTGGCGCCCCTCTATCTGAGGCTGTTTAGTAGCGTCAGCTTGCATGAAAGTGCGCTGAATGCATGCAACAGCAGAGGGCCCTTGCTCACACGTCACGGTGTGCTTGCTCAGTGCAGGGATTGAGTCAGATCTGAAGGAGGAATTCCATGAGGCAAGATGAAGATCAGGACAAGATCACTGCAGGACATGGCGGACCCACCGTGCCATGAGCTGCTTCTGGCTCGTTGTGACCTCCCCCAGCTCCACCTCCAGCTCAGACAGCAGTACCTGTAGTGCCTGCTGCGCCATGTGCTGGCCAGCCCCAGCAGGAGTGTGTTCCACGAGGGCTGCTGCAGCCATCTTCTGTTGTCCTGTGGCACCTGCTCCTGCTGCTGAAGCTGCTATGCCTCTGCCACCTGTTGGTGCACTCCCTGCGGCTGACAGAGGTTTGGCCACTGCTGTGGGAGACTGAGCCTTTGCCACCCGGGCTGAGGCTGGCGAGTTGCCCAGGCGTTCAAAGGCAGATGGCTGCTGGCCCTGGCTCCGGCTGCGTGGTGGGGGAGCAGGGCCAGCAGCTGGAGCAGCTGTGTTCTTCAGCTGTGCAGCAGTCAGCGTGCTCGCAGCCTTCGCAGCAGGCTCGGCTTTGGGAGAGAGCAGCATGGCTGTGAGTGCGGTTGTGGCGGCACTGGGAGGTTGGTACACTGGCAGGCTGCCTGCCCCTGCCCATCCAGCTGGCTTCAGCAGCACGACCCCAGATGGGCTATGAGGCCGCTTGCTGGAACCTTCTGGCAGCGGGCATGATGCTGAGCCTGCAGCATCTTCAGGCCCAGCGGGTGGTGCTACAGCATGGCGTGCTGCGCGCATGGGGCTGCGCAACAGGAACTTAGGGGCTGGCAGGTCAGAGAACATTCTGCCCCATGATGTGTCATGTCTGCCTGCAGCTGCATCCTGCTGCGGCCCCCCTTTGAATGCACCCACTCCCTCAGCAGCCCCCTTTGCCCCGTCGACTTGGGGGCTGGCAGCGAAACCCTCGAATGCAGCCCCCATGTGTGGCTCCCATGCGCTGATGCTGGACGGCAGCCCCAATGAAAGACTGGAGGCAGGTGTTGCTGGCACTGCCAACTCCCATTTGGCTGCGGAGGGGTGGAAGAGGCGTGCCTTCCCTGCAGCCAGCGCCATTGATTTATAATGTGGAGGGGCAATGGGGCAGATGCGATGCCTTAGCTAGGGGCTGCAGGCCAGCCAGCACTGGGGCTGAAGGCTCTGTACATGGAATGGAGGATGCAGCAGGGCAGGGGCTGGAGGTAGCGGCAGGCATAGCACGCAGGCGTACATTTGGAAACAAAGCGATTCAGGCGTGCCACGCTCAGCCGCTTCTTGGTGGGCCTGCTGTGCTCTTCCTCCATCAATGCTGTGCTGGCTGTGGTTCAGAGTCTCAGTTTGGGCCCTTTTCACGCACAGCCAAGCATCTCGTTATCAGATCACAGCTGTACTGCAAAAATGTGTCTGTGTCTGACGATCGATGCGTGGCATTTGAGACAGCATGTCTCCATGAGGATTGAGGGTGTAACGCAAAGAAAGCTCAGTAAGCCCTGGGGTCCCTGTGAGCTGCCAGCGCACCTACGCCATGACAGTGCTTGTTTCTGTCCTGCCGCGTACCTCATCCATGTGCAGCGCTTCCAACATTCAACGTTACTGTATTCCTGCTGCTCTAAAGACAAAGAAATCACCGATTGCCCACGGTCCGTTGACTGACCTGCTTGGTGTACTTTAGTATTTTCAAGCCACACAGATCCGTTAACCAGGAATGGCTGCGTTAGAAGACATCACGAACTCGTGTAGTTTGGGAGGAGGTCCATGGGAGGAGCTAAAATCGACGCTCGGGCAGAGGGTGCAGGAGCTCAAACGCTTCACACACCTACGGATAGAAGGTGTCCATTTGAAACGCATTCAGCCGCTGAAGAGGAGCAAAAATGCGGCAGCTGTCAGAGCCGTGAAAACCCTTGACCCCCTTGTCTTACGCTCTTGCAGACCGCTCAAAGAATACTTACGAGCAGGACCTGATCGGACTAGAAGCCAGCGTGCGGGCTGTGGAAAAGCATGTAGAGCAGCTGAAGGCACACATCCGTAATGAGACGTCCACCATCCCCAAGGTGAGATAGGCTAGCAGCGTTGGAGAAGCTGTTTCATGCTTGTGAAAGGACGGATGAGACGCCATGTGTCCGCATGCCCGCCCAGCCCATGCATGACACGCATGCTGTGCCACGCCACATGCAGGTCGAGGCGCTGATTGAGGCTTGCAAGCTCCAGGGCCGAGACCTGAACCACATCACAGCGAACCTGCCTCAGCACCTGCCGTCTGTGCAGCTATCACAGCCAAGTGCATCAGCACGCGGAGTGCAGGACGGCCCATCCAACCACACAGCACACCAGTCAGGCCAGGCAGCAGCTTTGAGGCAGGGTGAGTCCGACTGCACGGTACAGGCCCGCATGCTTCGTCTGATTCTTTGATCTGGAACATGTACTTGACATATTCAAGTGTGTGCACATTCAAATGTGCGTGTTTGGTGCCACACCTTGCCCGCAAAGGCCTTCGTCCAAACCACATGTATGCCATAACCTCTCGCAGACAATGACAGCCACCAAGCAGCCATCAGGAGGAAGCAGGCAGACACGCCGCCGCGCTGGTACATCACTGAGGCAGAGCTGAACGGGCTGTCCAGCTACATGCGCGGCCGCCTCACACTTGAGAAGGTGAGCTGCCCTGCATGGCTGTTGTTGTATTGGTTGGTTTGGTTTTGAAGGTTTGGGTTTTTCAACAGCACTTGATCTGCACAGCAGCGCCCTGATAGCAGCACTTAGCGAAATTTCCATTGGAGCTGTTTGAGAGCACAGCCTCCAGATCACTGCTTCTCCTTGCTCGGCAGGATCCTGGAGCATCACACTATGGCCGCATCAGTCATTTGCAAGTTTCAACACCTGCATGGACCACTTGCATGTACACGCCCCATGCCCGCACGCAGGTGAATGCAGCCGTCGACGAGCTGGCGACTTTTGCAGAGGCCAACCAAAAGCTGATGATTGCAATCAAGGCACCTGGCGGCCGGCTGGCAGGGCCCGAGCGCAAGCGTGCGACAGACCTGCTGCACTCGGTTGCGGTGCGTCCAAGGCCGTGCCCTGGCCGCACAGCACCTGTAGAGCAAGAGCATAGGATGCGATGCGATGTCATGTTACTGGACCCAGCCCCCTGTCACGGTATGGCATGACTGCACCACCACCTGCACACAAAGAGGTAGTACCCCCCGTTAAAGGCCTGGCACCCTGTCCTTGCCCACCTTCTATGACAAGGCCATGACCCATGCCAGGCTCAAGCCTCTGACTCCCTCATCCACGTTGCCCCTTGGTGTTTCAACCCTCAACAGACCTGTAACTGTTCCTCTCTCTCCCCACAGAACAAGGACGGCGTCAAGGGCCGCTTCTGGTTTCTGGAGTCAGACCTGAAGGACGGCGTCGCAATCAAGTCTGACAAGACAGGCCGCTCCATCCTCACAGCGCTGCGCCACCTGGGCCGCCTCAGTGAGCAGCGCTGCACAACAGACAACGGCGCGGTGCTCGTGTTCTCCTTGAACACCCCTTGAAGCAGCAGTTTAAGGGTTGAAAGGATGGGGCAGGTGCTGGATTTCAAGCTTTGCGGCTCAAGTCCTGCCAGATGCCAGGGCGCTGAGGGAACCCAGATGATGAACAGGTTCTTGGAGCAAGTCTGTACGAGCAAATCTGTACAAAGAATTTTTGGTTATATGTCTCATGTAGTGAATGCAGAGTCTCTAAAGACAAAGCTTGATAACTGCATAAGGTTCCATCTGTGTTACATGTGCTGTACTCGCACCCAGAATGCAGCAATAGCTCAGAGCGTTTGTGGTGTGCCAGGTATGTCCAAATAGCAGCTCGGTCTGACTCACGCGCCCACCTCCACCACCTGTGGCCCTGCCTCTGATGTGTGTGTGGTCCTGATCATGTCAGGAAAAGTAGCAACCCAACACAAATACTCTGAATGGCTGACGCTCACGCGTTGTTTGTGCCTGATGGAAGAAATTACGGGATCACGCCTGTAGTGTGCGTCTCTAGCAAGTGCACACACCTAAGTCTACAGCAGATTCAAGCAGCGGGCGCTGCTGACCGCGTACGGTTTCGTACAACAAAGCAACAGTCCTGCAAATGTCACCCGGCCTCCTGCCAGGCACAATCTCTCCCAAAACTTCCAACTTGTACACACTGCCTCATACATTCATACTTGCCAAACACCATGCGCCTGGATCACCCAAAGTGCTGTCGAAGTACATCCCTGCAGTGCACGGCAAACCAGGCACAGCATGCAGTCAGATGCATGGATGTGTTCATGTTGATGACAGCCTTGATAGGAGGCAGAGCTGTTGGCACTGTGTACTGCACACACCTTGCTGTTATAAGCCTAGCCATGGCACCCACCAGGGAAAACACGCTCCTCTATGCATTGAGCCATTCCCACCATACAGACAGGCAGCGGCTCACCCAGCCTACCCAGAGACCTCCTCCCTGTGGGCCCCAGTGGGTGCACCACGGGCAACCCCCGATCCATGCCACCTGAGCCACCCCGGCCCCCATGCTCCCTTCCTCCACCACCCCAGTCCCAGCTCCAACCGACCCGTTCTCCCACTTCCCCCAGACCCACACATACCGCACGTCCTCTGCCTCCTCCAGCTCCTGCAGGATGGGCAGCAGCTGCAGCAGCTCCTGGTCCTCCATATTGTCAATGAAGGTGCCGATGGGCAGCGCGTTGGCTGGCTGGAACACGTAGGAGTGCGGCGAGTTGTCCACAATGATAGTGTGAGAGAGGTCCCGGCCCAGACAGCTGAGGTCCTTCACGTAGTTGCCCTCGTAAGGGAAGCACGACTCGCGGAACAAGCGCCAGCGCACGAGGTGCGTCTTGTCAAGCAAGTCCAGCAGGGGGTCTGCATACTTGGCGAGGCTGGCGGTGAAGACCACAACTTCAAACCGGTGCCCGATGCTCTCCATAAAGTGGTCGAGCCTGGGCAGTGGCGGGGGTCGCGCACAAGAAAGGGGGATCATGGCACGAGAAAAGGAAAGTGTCCCCCCTTCCCCACCCTTCCTGTTGGACGCACCCCGGACCGCCGATACATGCAGTGTGGCTGCTAATACATATGTTTCCTGCTGCAAACCCGTGCCCGGAGCATTGGTGTGCTTGTGTTCTCCGTTGCACAGCTGTACCAGGCTGCCATTGCAGCTGCAGCTGTCGTGGCTCAGCTGTTTGCCTTGAGCAGCTCTGCCCCCGTTGCCTGGGCCCGCCAACCAGCCTGCGCACCATGGTCTCTTGAGCACATACACGTCCACAAGCTTGCCATCTATTTCTACAGGGATGATGTAGTCTGGGCCTGCGGTCAGATCAGCACACATCATGCAATGTGCATGCCTGCCTGTGTTACCACGATGAGCAAGAGCCTGCTGCTTGACGCATTGCCGTGCGCACTAGCCTGCCTTCCCAGTAACTCGCAGCGACCCTGCAGCTGCTGACCAAGCGTGCTGTGTATGTGCAATTATGCAGGTGCATGTGAAATCCACACGGCACATGCATCATGCAAAATCTACAGCATGAACAGGACGCACTTGGTATGGGTTTGAACGATGAGTGAACCAGCGTCTCGTCCAGGTCCAGCACCAGCGTCTTCTTGTGCAAGTCCTCCTGACGCATCGGCCCTATCAAGTCGTCGCGTTCCCGTGCAAGCTTCGGTACTGGTACAGGCGCTAGGACACCGCGACTTGCTGCTCCAGCTCCTGCCCCTGGGTCATCCCTGGACTTGACATAGCCATTGTGCGTGGTTGGTGGGAAAGCACAGCAAAATAAGCTGCGGAACCAGGAGAACCCCCCGTTCGCGAGTGGCGTCGGGGGCTCGACGTTGAATGCATTTCGCTGCGAGTATGGCCCGGGTTGGCTGGGGACGGTGACCTGCGAGGGCGATATGGGATTAGACGATCAAGCTGGGGCCGGTAATGGTGAATGGCCTCAACTTCCTGCTTGCATATGTACCTGAAGCAGGAGCGCACCGGGGCCGGTAAAGCGCAAGGCAGCAGACAGCAGCACGCTATGCGTTTATACAAGGCATCGCGCGTGCCTTGATCAAGAATGCAAGTGCGGGGCATGATTGATTTCATGCTGGTTTTCTGCCCTTGCCTGATGAACGATAGACGAGAAGCCCTGCTGCGAGGCTCTTTCGTGGTCGTCACCATCTTTCCCTTGCCCAGCAGCCAGAACCAGCGGGGCATCCTCCCTGCCCTGCAAGCCCCCATTCTGCATCATCGCAAGCGGGGGCCGGACCCAACGCCCGAGGTATTATTATGCCCTTTATGGCCCCATCCCTATGGCCCTATCAATCGCATGTTTGCAGTCTGTTCTCTGTTTTGGGCTGAGCGATCTCTTCCAAAAGCGTGCGCTGATATGCAGCCGCACGGCAACATTGACACATCATGTGTACTCCATCAGTACGTGTGGCGTGATGGCATGATGTTGTGAGGTGGACGGCAACACCACATGTTGGTGTCCACGCATTGGGGACTGAACAGCTGCCGCTTGGATGTGGGACGTTGGAAAGGTTGCGCCATTACAAATCGATCAGCCATAGGCATGCTGGCCTGCGAGGCTGTATCTGCTGTGAAAGCTGTTCTACCATCCCAGGTAGAAGCTGGCACCCTGCATGATGGGGTGCGCAATGTACGCGCCCAGCGTGAAGGCGGTGACGGCAAAGTAGGGCACACGCAGGAACTCTTTGTAGTAATCCTGGGGCAGCACCTGTCGGGCAGTGCAGTGGCACTCAAGTTACATGCCAGTTGGTACAAACAGCGGCCAGACTGATGGCATGCCCGTGCAGCCTGCTCATGGGGACAAGTCGAGCTGCCAAGCCTGCCACAGCTGCAAACCAGCACGCGCTGCCCTGCAGCCTCTCCCTGCGCACGCTTCCACACAATGGCCCCCAACGGCCAGAATTTCCACACCGCGCCACAGCACTGGGCCCCACTCCAAGCCCCATAATCCCTGCCTCACCTGCCGCCCCTCGATGATGGCCTGGAATGGCATGATGCTCGTCCGCGCCTTGACCACCTCAAATGCCTCCCCATACTTGGCTGACAGCCGCCGGTCGCCGTGCCAGCAGCCAAACAAGTGGTGTGCCATCAGGCCCACGCTCGCCGCGACCATCACGCTGCTGCCCACCCACAGTGTGTGCGCCGCGCACCACAGTGCCTGGCCCACCTGCATGCATGCTCCATCCATGGCAGAGCACAGCCAATCAGCCATAACTCACGGGCGTCATGTGCCCGCACCTCTGTGCTGTGCGATCCTGCCCACTGCCCTGCGTGGAGCCGTGGACCCTGCGCAACTCCCCGCCTCGAGTGACCCGGGCACCGCTTGCACCAAATCATGCAGTCTGTGTGCAGTGCACAAGCCAGCCTGCTTGCCCTGCGTGCTGCGTCTCTGCGAAGGACCTGCTTCACCCGCCCGCCCGCCCGCCCGCCTGCATGCCTGCGCACAACGGGTGACATGAGCTGTCCACCCACCATCTGTGGGTGGCGCGTGATCCGCATGATGCCTGTCTCCCACATGTGCAGCTTGGGCTGATCGACAGCTGCCACCTCCAGGATGTTAAAGGTTGAAGGATACAAGAAGTAGAAGGAGATGAAATTCACGAGCCACACCAATGAGTGAACGCCGGGTACATCCTTAACGTCCCACAGCAGTGTGCCGTCGTACCGGTGGTTGATGAAGTACACAATTGCAACCACCGCCAGCGGCAGGCTGACCAGCGCAAACATGACGCGGTAAGCGCGTGGTCCGACAATCTGCTCACCTGCAGCGGCATGCCATAAGCATGTGAGCAGATCTAAGTGAGTGCACATGGCAGGAGTGCGCTCACTCAGCAGGCGCCCACTTGTGGTGGTGTGAACCTAGGCCTGGAGTGGTGTGTGTGTGCATTGCCTGTCGTGATGCCATGCCGTGCGCTGCACACAGCTGTAGTGCGCATGTCCCAGATGCAGTACACATGTCCCAGCTGCAGTTCCATCCTGCAGGCATCAGAGCTGCGGCAGCTTACCATACGGCCGCAGGCCTGCCAGGCCCGAGTGGAAGAGCGCAAATACAAACAGGATCAGCAGCATGGTGGCCTCTGGGTTGTCATTGGTGAAGCCTTCCAGCAAGGCCAGGTAGTCATCAGCTAGGCCCACACCAGGCTGGATCCACACCTGCAGCGCGCACACAAAGCATCGGCGCCCGTCTCTGCACAAGATGGTGCCAGTCGCGTTCACACGCGGACCCAGCGAATTGCAGCAGACGGCGTGCAGGACGCAAGCCACAGGAGCAGGGTATGCAAGGTTTGTGTTGCCGCTGCGCAACAGGCGCCCTTGTGTGATAGCGTGCATGGCCGCCACACAGCCTGGGCGCCCCAGACCATGCATGCTGGACAGGTAGTGCAGTCAAACAGAAGCCCGACCCCCCAATTGTACCATCGGATTAGAGCTGATGGCTGATGCGCATGCGGATTTGTGCGGGAGGCTCACCAGATACAGGGCGCCCAGCACCGTGGTTAGCAGGGTGAAGAACAGGGCCCACGACTTCACGCTCTGCTTGTTAACGTCAAATGCAGCAGCATCCTCGCCGACGCGAGAGGGTTCAAGCTGCTCATCAGATGTAGCCTTGCAGGCCACGGCACGCCCCTGCAGGGTCCTGCTGCTGACATCTGACGTATGGTACACAAGCCCCGTGCGCAGTGGCTTACATGCTGGCCGTGAAACAGGTGCAATCAACGTTGATGACCTGGCGCAGGCCGTAGATACGCGCACCGCAGATCCTAATCTTGATTGCAGCATTTTTGTACCATTGATGAAAGCGGATGGGGGACATGAAGATAGAGGGTTTAGGTTAGGGCTTTCAAGTCCTGCCTGTGCCAGCTTCCAGGCACATCGCACCCACACCATAGCCTTCCATGCACTCATTACCGCCAGCTGAGTATAGCTGTGTCGACAGGTGGCATGACTGCGCCTGGTCCCTGGTGCTGGGGTCCATGCAGATAGCCTAGGATGAAGGAAGCATGCACACACACATCATGTTTTGATTCTGAGCTCATTGGAGTGCACCCTGCAGTCACTCATGCGAAGCATTTTGCGTGCATCGTGCTCGTAGTTACTCATGCACATGGTCCATTCACGTGGTGCGCCCCTTTGGCCGAGCGCTCCCCAGCCTTTGGGCTTTACAACCCGCCTATCGCTTTTATTTCAGCAAGCCATGACTCAACACGTCATCAATGCCTCAACGGGTCCCACGTGTTTGCGAGTGGCCAGGCCTGCTGCTGCGCCATCAATGCACATGCATGCAAGAGCCAGATAAAGAATGGTTGCCCACCCAGAGCCCCTCTCATAGAACCGATGGTAAAATTATTCGCTGTGGGAACTGGAAGCCGGCATTATAATGTACACGGGCTGTGCAGCCGGTGCGCCGCCTTCACACCAGCTGCGCACCCATCCGCTCACTTTGTGCTGCGCTTCGGGTAGCGGCCCTTGACCTTGGGCACCTTGCCCTTCTTGCGTTCCTTCTCCTTCTTCTTGTCTCCCTCCTGACCAGCGGCCCTGCCATCCAGACCCCCGCTAGGGCTGCGGCCAAAGGGGCTGCGCCCGTAGGCGTGATCGTCTGCTCGCGCCCAGCTGTCTGCCACCAGACTGCGGCTGCCGATTGGGGGCTGCATATCCCACACGATGCACTCGTGACCTTCCAGCCCAGCCAGCAGCGACTGGTTGTGGAAGCGGAAGCAGTTGATGCGCGCAGGCGCCTTGAGCGTCAGCACTGGCGCCAGCCACGCAGCACCGTTTCGTGGCTTGCCTGCTGCACGGATGTCGTGCACCTGGATCACGCTCCCTGCCCCTGGGTGGTTGAAGCTCACCACCAGCTTCCACTCATCCAGCTGCACACCTGAGCACTGTGGCATGTCAGCACCTGGTGAGCTACTGCTGGCTGTCGTGCGGCGGCTGGGCGGCGCCGGCACCAGTGTCCCCACCTGCCGGCAGTCCCTCGTGTCCCACAGCACCACACCGCCTGGCCGGCCTGCAGCGATGAGGCTGCCGCTGTAGCTGACCGACGTGAACGCGGTGCCGTGAACGTGGTGGCCAGGTGGGTGGCCCAGAGCAGCGGCCAGCTCCACATCATGTTCATCATCACTGGTGCCACCGTCCGCGGGGTCCCGCAGAG
>BDCZ01000251.1:32971-61315 GCA_001662365.1 Chlamydomonas applanata | reverse complement strand
GCGGGCCGGGGGGGGGGGGGGGCCGCAGGCAGCATAGCACTTGCAGACTTGCTTGTGTGGGTGCAGCAGTGCAGCATGCCGAGCAGCTTGTGACACTGCAGCTAACCGGTGCATGAACACTGCACACCTACCACGCCATGCAAACGATATCATGCACCGGCGTATTTGCCGCACAGCTGTGACACCTTTCTGCCAACACTCTGCACCACATGTGCCCCACATGTGCTGCCGTGCTGGCCGGGCCACGCACCTGACGCCTGCTGCACCTCTACAGCATGCACCGGCGTGTGGCATTCCAGGTCCAAGATGGGGGAGGAGGTCTGGATGTCCCACAACTTGATATGGCCGTCCTCTGAGCAGCTCACGGGGATGCCACTGCCTGGCATGATGGCCACGCCTGCGTGCATGTTGGTCCCACAAGATATCACGGGTTTGCACCAGAAGGTACAGACCTCTGACTAACCTGATAGTCAACAGCAGCTTTGCTAGCAGTCCCTGGCCAATGACAACAACTGGTTCATTGCACCAATCCACCCTTCCCACACACACACCCTGTAACCGCGCCTGTCACCCCCGCACCTGTGATCGCGCCATCGTGGCCACGCAGCGTGCGCACGCACTTGGAGTCGTCAATGTCCCACAGCCGCACCGTGCACTGGGTGCACCCGGACACCACGTGCGCGTCATCAAACGCGAGGCACGTGACGCGGCCTGTGTGGCCCTGCAGGGTTGCGATGCGGCGCCCGGTGACGTGGCTCCACAGCCGGATGGCCCCAGCGTCTGCGCTCACCACCTTACTGTCATCAAACTGCAGCACGGCAGTGCTCTGGTAGCCCACGCTGCGTGCCTGCACGTCCGACTCCACCCAGCGCGCTGCTTTGAGCTGTGAGCGCCGGCACATGCGCCGCACCGTGGCCGCGTTCCATGCCACAGGCGGGTCCTCCCCAAAGATGCAGCGGTGCCGCTCCTCCCACACACCTGGGCTGGCAGCCAGCTGGCGCAGCCATGCGTTAACGCGCCCCAGCATGCAGATCTCTCTCACGTCCAGCTGGTTCAGGATCTTGATCCTGCGTGTGTCATGTTTTCATGTACCAATAAGTGCCACGTATGCCTGCTGCGATCAGACAGCCAAGTCCCTGGTCACCCTGCCTCGCAGACACTGGCTGTGTACATGCTGCGAAGCTGCTCCACTGTGTAAAGAGGTTATGTGCCTGTGCATGTCCTCATGACCCGACCGGTACTTGTTCGCAGCCACCACACTGAGAGCGCAAGAGGTAGCAGCGCAGCAGCGTAGCAGCAATGGGGCCCGCCCAGCCCACTCTAATGTTGCAAAACTACCGGTTCAGGGTTTGCAGGTCATGACAGGATGATCACGCACCAGCATTCTTCCGGTAGCTGCTTCTCTTCCAACTCCTCATCCATCTGCTGCCCCATCATACTTGGGTCTTCATCATCACTGCTCTCCCCCTCAACGTCCTCGCTGTCCGACTCAGCCTCGCTGCCGCCCTGCAGCCCGCCCACGCTGCTGTGCACCCCAGTGCTGAGCGGCTGCGGCGTCTCTGAATCACGCGTGAAGCGGCGGGGCAGCGCGGCAGGAGGCGTACCGATGTGGGCGGGGGCGGGGGGCAGCGGGGGCATGCCGTCGCGGCCTGTGAAGGAGCCGGTGCGGCGGTTGGGGGTGCAGCCGTGCACATCGTGGCCTGGGCCTGGGGGTCCTGCGGCGAACCCGTCCATGCGCTTCTTGTGGTAGTCTGACTCCCTGCAGACGGCACACAGGGCCAGGCAGGAACTTGGGAGTTGCTGGGAAGGTTGAGGGCGAGGGTGGAGTGGTGGAGTGCCAAACATGCCTGTGCAGGATGCAGCAGCTAATGCAGCTGCCAGTCAATGTGTGCAGCGCAGGCTGCGGGGTGAATGCACAGCAGCGCGGCGAGGTAGGAGGCTCACCAGACTTTTGAGCCGTGGTGCGCGATGAATGCAATGCGGTGGTAGGGTACGTCATCGTCAGAGTACTTGGCCGTGAACTGAATGTATGGCATCTCCTGTAAGCATTCAGCGCACGCGGTTACAGATGAAATGGCGCACATGCAGGCGGGTCAGGCTTACACACGGGTGACCACCCACAGCATGCCGAATGCACAACAGGCTCGGGCTCAGGCAGAACGGACACAAGCCAGGGCAAGGCTGACACGCACCTTGAGTTGGTCGTGCACGCGCAAGCTCCACGCCTCCGCACCACTCTTGCGCTCCTCCTTTTTCACGCTCTCGATGAAGCCCACAGTGTACTCAGATGGCTGCACATGCGTGCAGCGGATGAAGCATGCGTCAAGCCTTGAGTGTCTCTGCGCTGTGTCGGGCTTGCTGCAGGGCGTCCCGCTCAGGTGTCCCCGCCCATGTGGCCACCCCCCCGTCCAATGCGCGCTGCATGCGACTGCGTTCCCCAGGAACAGGCCAGGTGACCAGACATGCCATGCAGCAGCGCGCTGCGCTAGGGCCTCACCTCCAAGCAGTGGTCGAACTTGAGCCTGTCGAGGAACTTCTTCGCCCCTTTGTCGTGGCTTTTGAACAGCAGCGAGCTAGGCGGTGAGGAGCCTGCCAAGGACGTGCTGGCCCAGTGTGGAGAGGACCCACCCAAGAAGGAATGCACCCCAGGGGATGAACCCATCAGGTGACCAGTAGCAGGGCCCAACGGAGACGAACCCAGTGGACATTGGAGCCCGGGCGAGTTCTGGGCTGGTCCCGCATTCGAGCTGCGTCTGGGTCTGCTGATGGGTTGCGGGCTCGCCATCCTGAGCTATCCGTCAGCACGCGTGGTAAGTCATAATTTCAGGGTCGCCAATTGCAAATTCATGGGTCTTCGTGCCAGCTCAGCTCTGTTTAGGTCAAATTTTTCACTGAACTCGAATCGTGGCCAGTTATGACCTGCCATATGGTAATTGCACTGCACGCACCGGGACAAGGCATCTGCATCTCCTTTTTGACCCTGGGATCAGAGCAACCGCCGCAACCGAAGTTGAAAAGCTGATAGCTGGGGCTTTGCCTAATCGAGCCAGACTGCCGCATATAGGAGCGATAGCCGAAGTACTGGACTATACCAAACCTTTTGCTGCTATTGTCACTGCCCTGGCTGCTGTGAAAGGCACCATCACACAGCGCACAAGGTACGTAGCAGGCAAGGCAACACTAGGTGTACTGGGCTCTGGAATGCGCATGAACGCAGCAGGCGGCACATTGCCAACCCATGCGCATGGCTGTCAGTGGCATGCGTGCTTGCACCCTGCTCATGCCGGTTGTGCAGGTATTACTGCACGCAGCCTCAGATACTGTGCAACCAACTTGGCTGCTGTGTGACGCGCACAACTACGTGAGACCAGCAGCAGTGCATTGGGCAAACGTGCAGGCAGCAGTGGCGGCAGCAGCAGTAGACATGGAGGTGGGGGCGGGAGGCAACATGCCTGAGGAGGAGATGCCAGCCAACTTGGTGGATGACTGGATGGAGCAGCAAGACCAGCTGCCTGCTCGTTGCCCCTCATTCATCGAGCAGCGCTACCAGCAGCTGTTTGCGCTGGATGTGTGCGGCGTTGTGGGGCATGATCAGTATGTGTTCGTCGCGCCCAATGGCGTCACTGTGGTGGGGCTCGCCCCCTCTCATGCGATGATCCGGGCACACAGGAGCAGCGCCTCCGCATCTGCAGTGACAGACGCACCCAACACAGCCACCACAGATGCTGCTGCTGCTGTGGAGGGGGTGACAGGCGATGGCGGAAATGCAGTGTTGAATGGCGGCAATGCGTCAGGGCTGGAGCCTGCGGCAGCTGCACCAGGCGAGCCAGCCAGCCGGGGTTCAACTGAGGCTCACACACTTAATGGGGAACCGGCAGGAGCAGGAGGTGAGGCCAGTGCCAGTATGCAGGACGAGGAGGAGGAGGAGGCGGACGATGAGGCAGGCACAACAGAAGCAGCAGCAGCGGCAGCACAGGATGAGGCAGGAAATATGCAGCAGACCGGTGCGGGCAGCAAGCCGGAGCAGCAAGCGCCAAGGGGCAAGCGAGGGAAGCGCAAGCGCGGGCAGGACGGCCAGCCACTCAAGTCAGTCACTGTCTTTCCTCCTGACACGCTGACCCGTGTGGAGTTTGATGTGGGCAGGCATGGCGCCAACGCCATGCTGAAGCAGAGTGGCAAGAACAGGTTGCAAGGTTCACAGATGTACGCAAACAGCCTATTGGCCAAGCTGGAGAGCACAAACGGCGAGAGGTGAGGCCATACTGGTTGCTACTGATGTGACCAACCTAACCTCCATATGACTACTGGAGCGTAGCGTCACCTTCCTGCTGGCTTGCATTCTTTGCTTTACGTATAATGTGTGTTGCGCCAACTGATCGCATTCACGGCCCAAGTGCTGAAGTGTTGAAACAGGCCAGGTCTGAGGCCAGGTGACATCAACATATCACCTTCCGCCCATGCGGCGTGCGCAGCATGGCGGTGCGGTGTGTCGTGCCTGGCAAACTGCTGGAGGTCAACCAGCGGCTGCTGGACCAGCCGCACTTGTTACTCAATAGGTGCGTCGCCTGCATGGCCATGCCCCAGCTTTCACCCAATGCTCTGATCGGCAGAGTGCATACTGCATCCTTTCCACTCGTGTGCACCAGCGTCAGGCACATTATTATGCTGCGGGTCAACCCATCCTCATGCGCAAGCACCTGGCGCTCGCGTGGCCTGCCCCATACTGCACCAAACTCACCCTGCAGGCCATGCCGTGAGGGCTATGTGGCCATCATGTACCCGAGTGCAGCGCAGCTGGTCACACTGCGTGCCAGCTTGCTGGGGCTGGAAGAGTATCTGGCCAAGCGAGGCCTCACCGCTGAGGACCTGCTATAGACAGCAGTCTTCATCTTATCCCTCCTCTTAATGCTGCTGGCAGTCTTCGTACAATGACGGCACAGTGGCTGCTGGGGCCATGCTGCTTGCGGGTCTGCAGTGGGCGAACAGCACGCAGGGCACAGCAGGAAAACTAAAGAGTGCTTGACAGGAGCACGGCAAGCCCCTGTGGCTGCTACGACAGTGCTGTGATCTTATGTGGTCGGTTGTAAACCCCTATTCAACCCTACAGGGAGAAACTTCCTCACAATTTGCTAATGCTGCGTCCCTGAACTGTACCCAGCAGCCTAAATTGCACGACACGGCAACAAATGCTGTTGATGCTGACCAGGGCTTGATAGATCTGCAAGTAGCTTGCATGCTGTCACGTAGTTGTTTTGTCGTCACGGGATGATTTAAATACATATTGACAGAGAGAGGAGCTACGCAGAAGCAAGATGTTTGGCTCGCTTGGCAGGTGCGAGAGACGCGCCTCGGTGCATTGCAACGGACAATTGACCATGCGAGCTGCACTAAGGGGCAGGGAGTACCAGCAGAGCCAGATTTCCTCAGGTCTCTTGCATGCCACCTCACCTGCAGAAATGCCAAGACCTTCAGGCCCAAGAAGAACACGCCTGTGGGCAGCAAGGTGGGTGTGCTGGAGAAGGCTGGGAACATGCGCAGCGCATGTCGCATCGCTATCATGCATCCGTGGTGTCGCGCATGCGGCAACGAGGTCTCATGTCGCGTTGTGCATCTGGCCTGCCGTGGCGTGTCAACAGGGCTTGCAGCTCAAGCGCCACATTGAGGCGACACTGGGCAGTGGCAACATCATGGAGGCTGTGAAGCTTCCACCTGGCGAGGACATCAAGGAGTGGCTTGCAGTCAACACAGTCGACTTCTACAATGCCATCAGCATCCTGTATGCCACGTTGGGAGACTTCTGCACGGATCGCACGTGCGAGGTCATGTCAGCAGGCAGCAAGGTGCGTGCACGCCGTCACAATGCAGCACATACAGCAGCGGTTGGCTGAGGCTCTACCATCATGCTGGGATCTGGTGATTGATCAAGTACATGCTGTGTGCTCTCATCACTGCATGTGGAGCAACTGATGTCTGAGGCAAAGTATTTCAAATCTCAATGCAGTACGAGTACCTTTGGGCTGATGGTGTGAAGATCAAGAAGCCAGTGCGCTTATCAGCGCCAGAGTACATCGACAAGCTGTTTGACTGGATCGAGGCGCAGGTGTGTGCATGGCTGCACATCGACTGCTGCCACACAGCATGCGTGAGCCATGCAGCTGAAGCTGCAGCTTGATCTGTGCATACCACTGAGCAGTCAGGGCCTTGAACAGAGGGGTAGTCAAAAGATGCCTGGTGCTGGTGGCTGCGATGCCTTGCAGATCGACGATGAGACCGTGTTCCCCCAGCAGTTTGGCGCCCCCTTCCCACCCAACTTCATGGTGCGGAGCCACTCTATAACGGCAACAATCCAGAGCTACTGGGCTTGAAGTACTAGCACAGGCAAGAAGTAGTAGTGTAGGCAAAGTAGATCCGAGAAACAGGGAAAGGAAGGTGATCGAAGCGTAACCATAACTGGAAGCGGGAACTGGTTGGCTGAAAGTACAAGGGCATTCAGCTATTTAACAGTGCGATGCTGCAGAGCTGCAGAGATTGTGGCGCACGCTCACCTGCGGCTGGCCATGCTCGGGGCTTGACGGCACCTCTGTGCGTGCAGGGGCACCTCACGCCATTCCCCGGCACCCAGCACGCTCCATGCACTTGATGCCTTCTGTTCTCTCGGCCGCAGGAGGTGACCAAGACGATTTACAAGCGGCTGTTCCGTGTGTACGCGCACATGTACCACACTCACTTTAAGCATGTGTGCTCCCTCGGTGAGGAGGCACACCTCAACACCTGCTTCAAGCACTTCATCTTCTTCACCATGGTACGAACGCACCTGCTGCATTGACCATCGTCATCATGCTATGATTGCACCTGCTGCTGTGCGTGCTCTGCGTCCGCGCACTGTGTTCGCTCTCTCTGCATGCTTGTACCTGTCGTTGGAAGCTGCATCGTGAAGCTGCATGCAAGCCATACATGTTTGAGGACGGCTCCACAACCGCCAGAAGTGTACACAATTGCACATTGTTGGACATTGTTGATGACATGCAGCACTACCAGCTGGTAGACGAGAAGGAGCTTGCACCACTGCAGGAGTTGATAGACCAGTTCACGGGCAGCGGCAAGGTTGTGGTGGCATGAGCTGCATGGGGTGCAGGGCTTGGTGCCAGTGCATGGGCACAGCCCCTCCAGTACATGGCCCCAACAGCAGCAGGAGCTCGCAGTGGGGCAGTCAAGCTTTGGATGGATGTTCAGGCATGATAACAGCACCAGTGTCAACGGGTCCTATTGCTTGAAGGGCCTTAGTTTTACGTTTCAGGATGCGTGCAGGATGGAGGGGCTTGGTTTCTCCCAATGAGCGAAGGGGGCAGGTCCGTGTCAGGGGGCAGGATGGATCCTGTGATCTGGGGTGATCTGGCGATTCAAAGTGGCCACATGATTCAAAGTTGGCGGCAAAAGACAGTGCTGCTGTGGACCACTTCAGCAAAATCTCAAATGGTTTGGCAGGGGTTGCAGAGCCTCCTGGCCCGTTGTAAGTCCTCTTGCGTTGCCTGCGCATTCTCGACCTTTGGACCCCACCTCACTGCCTGCCCCTGCTGTTATGCTTGCATGTGGAGCAGTCAAGCGCAGGGGCCAAAGGGCACGTGGCAGCGCCAGTAGTGATCATGGAAACAGCAAGGGGAGCCCTGTGCCACAGCAGCCCCATACTCCTCCATCCACATCACCGCTCGCAACAGCAGCAGCAGCCCCTGCCGCTGCCCCATCGTCTGTAACACCAGCCCCAGCAGCAGCAGCTGCTGCAGTAGCAGAGCAGCATCAGCAAGAGGTGCACAACCACAGTGTGCATGAAGGTGAGTCGTATGCGGCACATGGGCTGGCGCCACATAAGCTGCAGGACGCACCACATGCTGCAGCACTGCGAGGGACACCGTTTGTCATGGCATCTGGGCTACAGTCCCCTTTTTATCGCTTCAGCTCAACCATGACAGCTGTATTGCCCCATGGCTGGGCTGGCGAAGGGAGCCTGCCTGTTGCCATGCCTCACAGCCCCACAACTGCAGCAGCTTCCACGTCTAGCAGGACGGTAGGCATGGCAGAGGGCCCAGGGGATCATGGGAATGGTCTGAGGGCCAGCAGTGCAGCACGACCGCCGTTAGGCAGCCATGCGCGGCCACCATTAAGCAGCCATGCGTCGCCCCCATCAGGCAGCCATGCTTCGCCCCCATCAGGCAGCCATGCACCAGGTGCAGCAGGCATTGGCCCTCATGGCCAATCCCCAGGGTCTTACAGGGCCTCCCTGACCAGCTCGTCCTCCATGCCTGTTCTTATTCGCAGCTCACAGACAGCAGCCAGCTCAGAAGGGGGGCCATCACCGGGACGGTTCGTGCAGCAGGCGCTGCAGTTGCTGCTGGAGGAGGTTGGCACGGAGCTGGCTGATGTGGAGGACAAGCAACGATCAGTCGCTGCACGGTGCGGTGCGGGGGAAAAAGGAACTGAGCAAGAGAGAGACAGAGAGACAAAGAGGATTCAGAGCATGGAAAGGGATGTGGTTTCGAGTGCTTTTGCCACTGGGAGTCGCGTGTGGGATGGGTTGACATCGATTGCCGGCTGCGTGCGTTCACATGAGCTGCGGTGCTGATCATGAGTGCAGTGCCTGGTACGTGCTGCTGGTTGAGCTTGCACATTTGCCTGCACCCGAAACCTGACTCAGGGACTGAGTTACCCTGCCCCCTGTCCTCTGAGCCTGCAGGGCTGAGCTGCTGGTCAAGCTTCAGGACATGCTCCCACCCCCACAGGCCTCGCCCACCCCACCAGGCCAGCTCAAGCAGCCACAGGGCGAGTATGTGCTGCTTGGCATGGCGCAGCGTGTGGCACAGGAGGCCCAGGCAGTGCAGGCGGACCTGATCGCGGTCGGCACACGCGTGCAGGTCCTGCGCTTCGCACGCAGCAAATGGGAGAGCACGCAGCGTATGCTCAGCGGTGGGTGCTGCCGTGCCGGCTGCTTGCCATTGATTCTGCTTATCCAGACCTCTGCTGGCTGGGATCCATGACTCCTGCTTCACTTGGGGACTGTATCTATTGTGGGACTGTATGTACGGTATCAAATCTTGAAATCTGGGGACTGTATGTGTCCCCAGCTCCCATTGTTGTGCATGGCATGCTGGACCATGAGCTGAAACGTGACCAGGCTGACCAGCCGCTGTCTGACGCCTGGTGCTACGTTGCCCCTCACCTGTGGCATGCAGCCGTCTGCGGGGATGCCGTACTGGAGCCACATGTGGCAGAGCTACAGACCATCATGCTGAAGGAGGCCACCGCGCGCATCCAGGCCTTCCAGCTCCAGATGCAGCATCACGCACAGCACACCAGTGGCAGCAACAGGAGCAGCAGCAGTGCCAGAACCCCGCCAGCATCTGCCGAGCAGATGCAGGCAGCTCCTGGGCAGCGTAAGCAGGAGGGAGCACGGAGGCAGGTGCTGGGGGGGGTGCAGCGGGCGTCTGGGCATGAGGCCGACTACAGGCCCAGCGACAGTGCAGCATCTGCTGAGCCCCGGCGCCCCAGCAGCCGCCAGCTGCAGGCAGCGCGCTCCTTACCTACCACCGCAGCTACAGCCGCTCGGCGCAGCAGCAAGGGGGCAGGCACAGGTCGTCACAGCTGGCGTGAAGGAACATCCGCTCCAGGTGCAGGTCTCAACGTATCCAATGGCCTGAACACTGCAGCCCCAGTGCATCCGGCTGCAGCTAGCATGCTACAGCCATTGGCTCCCACAGCCGACAGGCCTGCGATGCCAAGTGCTGGCCGCACACCAGTGGCGTCAAATGCAGCAGCAGGGGAGGAGGTGACAGCGGAGGGCCTGGTAGCAGCGGGACTGCGCTCCCTGGGCCTGAGGCAGCGCAGGGATAGGAAGTCAATGAGGGCTGGGGTGGCGTCACGGCGAGCACGGTCAGTGGATACTCCAGGTGGTGAGCTGGCACCTGCTGGTGAGCAGGCTTCTTAACTTTACACTAAATGTGGGGCCAGCTTACAAGCTGCTTGAGCACAGGCCGAGGGATTCTGTAGCTCAAATGTACAATGGCTGGCCAAGCTTTGATGGAGCAGCAGGGCAGCTGGTTTGCTTGTCGTTGTGGGTACGCTGACAGACTGCTGTTCAAAGCGACTTGACAGGCTGGCAGACAATCACTTGCTCGTGTGCTGGACATGGTTTGCTGTTTTGCTGGCTGTGACGCTTTGACTACATCCTGTGCATTGACGGTTGGGACTGCTGTACACCCTGTGCATTGACCTTGACACTGTGGCACTGATGCTTGCATCCTCGCTGGGCCAATCCGTTCAATTGATCCATTTTTAGTTTGACCAATTCAATACTCTCTGCACGCTATCTCTCATGCGCGCGCTCATGTAAAGTTCACCAGCTCATCAACGCGCAAGCCTTCAATGAGGTCATTGGTAGATGCCAGGCAGCTGCATGTCAGTCATGATCCAGCCAGCCAGCCAGCCAGTCAGCCAGTCAGTCAGCCAGCCGACCATGAGCCAACAGTCAGGCAGTCCGTCAGTCCGAGTCCGAGCCAGATGACGAAGAGCTGGATCCCTTTTTCTTCGACTCCTTCTTGTCTTTCTTCTCCTTCTTGCCCTTCTTGCCCTTTTTCTCCTTCTTCCCCTTCTTCTCTTTCTTGTGCTTCTTGTCCTTCTTGTGCTTCTTGCCTGCCTGCTCCAAGATCGCCAGGGCCTCCTCAACAGAGGTGATCTGAGCAGGGGGCTGGGGCAAAGGTGGGGGTAGTACCCCTGGAGGAGGCCCCCACCCAGGGGGCGGCCCTGCGGACACCAGCACCCCACCACCCGGTGCCGTAGCTGGTGGTGGGGGCAGCTTCTGCTTCTCCTCCTCCAGCAGCTTGTACTGCCCCTTGAAGTCGCCGACGTACAGCTTGCTGTCTGCCCCTGCCAAGTGGCCCCAGTCCACCCGACCACCCACCACCTGGCCGGCATCTGCCCCCAGCACTGCGCCACGCCCACCACCCTGCCCCTCGCCTGTGCCACGTGGCTTGTACCTGCGAAGACCCACCACATCAATGGTACAGTACCTGTTGCATTGCAAGCACCTGCCGGCTGCTGCACAACAGCTGCCAGGCGCCACCCCTAGCTGACGGCTTACTCCTGCACAAACGAGTCATGCTGCATGGGAGTCTTGTCAACCCTTGGTCAAACCTCAAGCTGCACACGCTCCGTTGATGGCATGAGGCCGTAAAAGCCATTAAAAGGCAGTACAATGCAGGACGACACGGTGCGGGTCTGCGCACCTCAGAAATGTGGGATCCAGGTCCTCCCCACTCTTTTGGTCCACCAGCTTAATGGAGCATTGGATCTTAGGGCCACGCCCTGTGCCATCATCCTCAATCACCTCGCACACCTTGACCCACACGGTCTCCCCGATGTGCACCACACCACTCTGCATGGGTTGAGCATGTGTTGCATGCGCCACGGCATGAAGGGATGGGCCATGAACTGGAGCAGTGCACAAGCCGAAGGGTGCCCGGCTGCATCACTCAGGCCATGGACACACAGTGTGCGCACTGGCTTGCGCTGGTTGAACACGCAAGGGGCATGTCAAGTGGACAATCACCAACCACACCACACAGGGCCTCGCTCAGATTGTAAACTCTAGCACCTGATCAGGTCGCCGTGTTATTGTTATTATTATCAGGTCCCTACTTCTGCCCCTAGATACCAAAACCAGAATGCTACGCCCTGAGCTGCCCCACAATTCCACCTGAACTTCGTAAGCTTCACTACCCACCAGCTCCGCTTTCTTGTCCTCGTCCGTGTCTTCCTTGTTGAAGTTGATGTAATTGGACACTTGGCTGCTGTGCACCAGCCCATACTTCCGGTACCCCTCCATCGCCACAAACTGTCCAAGGGCGGCAGCAGCAGGGGCAACTGGATTGGTACGTCATGAACTATACACACTGTTGATTGCGCAGGCATGCACGTGTTGGGTGATAGTCAACCGGCCCCCCAACCCTGTGAACGTGTATCAGCCAGCCAATCCTGGAGGTCCAACCTGGAATAAAAGGCGCAGCACGAGGAGCTATGACAGCGGAAGCACAGCACATGCTTCGTGTGCGCGTACCACGCCGTATGGCTCGATGCGCTTGACTGTGCCGCGATGCACGCTGCCGACCTCTGGAGGCTGGTCACTCTGGGGCCCACCGCCTGCAGGCATGCCGCGCGCAGCCCACAGTATGCAAGCACATCCCGGATCCCAGATCCACATCCCGGATCCCGGACCCCAGATCCACATCCCGGATCCCGGACCCCAGATCCACATCCCGGATCACGGATCACAGACCTCCCGCAGCACATCATGGACCACATTGCCCGGCCACAACCCGGCATACACAGGATACCTGGCATAGGCAAACCCGGCATGCACATGGGGATTCCTCACATGATTCCTCAGCTGCACATATGAGACAGAGCCGCTACGATTTGCCTTCGCCAGGTGTTGCATGAGCTCTATGCAGCACGGCAGGCATACCCGAGCACGATGCAGGCAAAGCATCTGTCCACCCAGCCCCAGGTCCTGCATAAGAACACACTCACCCCGACCGTGCCCGACCTGTGTGTTGCCTGGGTCCAGGTCCGTGCCACTGTTCTGGTCTACCACGCGCAGAGAGCCGTTCACGCGCATGTCCCCACTGCGCTCATCAGGTGTCACCTCCACCACCTTCACCCACACCTACACAACACAGTCATGTTTTGAGGGCTCAGCAAGGCCAACATGACCATGAACAGCAGCACGAAAGCAATAAGCTGAGCGCCCATGCCCCAGCACTACAGCCCATCCAATCCTGAGTGGCAGGCTCAAAAGCTGGGCCCCGCCTGGCGCCTGGCGCCTTGCTGCCTGAAGCCGTGAAGGCCAGAGCGCTGGAAGCTGCCAGCCATGCCTAGCTCTGTGCTTCGCACTGCGCCCAGCTCTGTGCCTAGCACTGCGCCCAGCACGGAGGTCAGCCAGCCCCACACCAGCAGGAAGGCAGCAGGGCCACAGGGTCACACAGGGTCACACAGGGTCACGCAGGGAAACAGGGCAACAGCCGCTGCCGCACCTGTGCGCCCTTGGGGAAGAAGAACTCCTGTGCACGGACCTTGTCCTCGTCTGCGTCGTCCTTGGAGAATCGGATGTCATCAGACAGCTGCGTGCAGCCGGGCGTGTGGCACATGCGCATACCGTGTACTGCGACCACTGTGTTGTGTGTTCTGTGCTTGGCCTTTGTGTGTTGTGCTGAGAGTACGAGCAGGCAGCTGACAGCTGGCAGCAAGTGGGAAGTCTCCTGTCGCAGGGCTGCCAACCGCAGTGCAGCTAGGCTCCCCCCTCCCCACCCTCTACAAAGCGACGCCAGGGTGCATTGCAATAGGTTGTAGGTGACTTATGATGTTATGAACAGTCTGAACACCCCTTGCGCGCCTCACCTGTGAATGGTGCACCAGCACGTGCTTACGGTAGCCCTCAATAGCAATGAACACCCCAAAAGGCCGGATCGTGTGCACAGAGCCTTTGTGAATGGATCCCACAGTGGGTGGGCCATCATTCAAAGGTGCACGAGCCAGTGGGGGCGGCCGGTGCTCTGCGATGGTTGCAGCAACCAACCCACGGCAGGCTTGCAGTGAGCAGCTGCAGCGATTGCGGCAGTGTGGGAACATGAAAAAGAGGCTGCGCAGCAATCCATCCTTTAAAGGCAGGCTCATCGCAATGTGCTTAGCTCAGAATGCAGGCCCATGCAACATGGTGTTGGCATACTGTGCATGCCATGCGTACTGTGTGCATGCACCCACCTGGCATACGATGTGGCTGAGGAGGTGGTGGTGCCCGCCTGTCGTCACGATACCTGTCCCGTTCATCATCCCGTCGGTGCCTGTCATCTCGCCTGGGTGATCGCGAGTCCCGCCTGCGTTCTCGTGACCTATCCCTCTGGGTGGGCCTGTCTCGTGATCTCGATCGAGACCTGTGCCGTTCCCGGTCTCTGTCTCGCTCCCTATCCCTGTTCCGGTCCTTGTCCCCTCGGTCACGATCTCGGTCTTTTTCACGGTCCCTATCTCCCCCCATGTTCGCACGTGAAGCGCTAAAGACGTGAGCTTTTGGTGTTACATAAGGCTGTAGTGCCGTACTGCACAAGGGTTCTGCTGAGGTGGGTGTCGTCAGGCCTTGGATACCCACAGCCCCTGGAACAGGCTGTCAAACACCAGTTCACAGCAGCTTGGTGCCTGCGCCGCACGCTTCCTGCGCAGTAGAAGCAGGTACCAGCCATGTGTCAAGGAAAGGTGTATAGACCGAACACAGGTGTGCAGCGTCAGGGACGCTCTGCACTTGGGTGGCATGGCCGTAACTCGCATACACGGCATGCCTACTGAATGAGCTGCCTGATGTGGCAGGCAGGCAGGCAGGACGTGGCCCATCTGATAATCTCTTGCATGCATGCTGAGCCACACCTGAAGTCACGCAGCTGCCGCTTCTGTGCTGCTGTGAACGTCTCACTCTTCTCAGTCACCATGATCTCTGCCAGATACGCCATCCACAGGCAGTTGGTGGCGGGGCATGCAGCCTGCACCAGACCGGCAGCACAGCAGCGACAACCATCAGTCGAGTACAATGTCCCAGGTGCTGTCACCAGAAGCCGGCTGAATGCACAGTGCACAGGCTAATCATACACAGACTGGGTCCAGGTGCCAGTCAGCAGACAGTGGCTTGTCGAGGTCAGTGTTAACTGAAAGCTAGCCTGTACAATAGACAAAAGAGAGGTCACTGGAACGTCCATTTCAAGCAATTTAAAAAGGGGTACACTGGTCACACCTGCCAGTCGTCGTCCACCATCTTGCGCATCCAGCGGTACGTGTCAAACTGGATCTTGCCCTTGGGCCCCTCAAACAGCTCGGGGTCCTGAGAGAGGTCGCAGTACGCTACTGCTCCACTGGGTGTGCGCAGCCTGCGACAAAAACGGAGGTGTAGATGTTGTGCCAGGGGCTGCAGTGACGGACCTGCACCTCGGCACCTTGTGCCACGCCAGTATGTGGAAGACGCCATACCCAAGAGCGCCACAACGCTACAAGGCACAAGCTGCAGGCCACAAGGCACAAGCCATCTCCCTGGCAAGCAGCAATCATAGCAGGTCCAGCAGCAGCCGGCACCTCCAGCACGAGCAAACACGCAGAAAGTCCACCCGGTAACTGGACACCACCCACCACCACCCCAGGTCACCAGCCTCACCTGGATGCGGTGAAATCGATGAGTGACACGGTCACGCCGTGTGTCTGCACCTGGATCGGCACACCCCTCAGCATGTAGCTGGTGGTGGAGCTGCCTGCTGCCCTTACCAGGACGTTGCCCCAGTGCATGTCACGGTGCTCATACTCTACTGCTTCCTCCGCCACCGCCAGTGTAAAAGCCACCTGTACGCACGTACCGTAATGTAGCAGGCTTAGAAGTTGAGGGTCTAGTCGCTAGATGAAGTTGTAGAGGAAGGTTAGGGGAACAGCACTGTGGATTAGAGGACGATTTGGCCCACCCTGCATGAAGGTTCAACACGTCTGGCATGCCTGCTCACGGTTGTACAACAACACATGATGTGCGACAGTACAAGCCCGCACCTGTGCCAGCACGCTGCATGCCTGTGTGAAGCTGGCCATGGACGCCTTCTCCAGGTCGCGCCCACTGTCCATCATTGCGATCACCTGCCAGGTCAGGCAAGCGGCCAGCCCATGTGGCCAGGTCAGGCAACAGCATCCAAAGTCCCCACCATAGCGCACACACTGTACAGCGCAGTGCTGCCAGGATGCCGGCTGCCCAGCTCCATCACAGACAACAGAGGTGCGGCCACCAGAGGCGTGTACACACCAGGAATAGCTGGCCTGCTGGCAGCTCGTCAACGGGGTCGTTCTCTGACCCATGTGCCTTGTCCCACTTCTTCCATGCCTTGACCAGCTCCTTGGCGTATGGCCCCTTGCACACGCCCACCTGATCCCACACGGTGCAACATGCCATGAGCAGGGGTACTATGAGCAATGTGCAGGAAAGCTGCCACAAGCAGCAGGCCCTGTGGCGCGTGCACCTCTAGATGTAATGATAATAGTAACACGGCGTCTAGATGTGACCAAGGGCAAAATCAACAGGCATCCCAACAGGGCGCAGCAACAGGGCACAGCCAACGGCCACAATTCACATGGAAGTCCACACGGTCATCGCTTGACACACCTTGTATGTCTGCACAAAGCCGCCAGTAACGTTCTTGCTGCTGGCCCTTCCCTCCGCCCCTGGGTCACGCAGCCGGCTCAGCGTGAGGCTGATCAGGGCCTCTGCAGCCATCTCATCGGCGCGCTTTTGGGCCGCCCCATTCACCAGCTGGGAGCCCTCAATTGGCACGATCTTGAACACGGTCTTCTGGTATCGGAACGCCTCGCCATATGTGCCCTCACCTGCACAGGGCCACAAGCAGCCAGTGGTTACTATGGGGTTAGTTCATGTCATTCATCGGGTTATGTGGGAGATATGTGCTGGCCCTGTGGCTGAGCCTTGAGCATCCTTGGGAGGGTGACATGGACGGCGCAGTGTTTGCAGTGGTACGTCCCAGCCGCTCTTGGCCATGCACCCCCATTCACCCACCAATCTTGGTGATCTTCTTGATGTCTGCCTGGCTGCTGATGAGCTGTTCCATGCTGGGCACCTCGTCAGTGTCAGTCTGCAGGTCGCGGCAGGGCATGCATGGGCACAAAACCAACTGGGCATGTATGGCAGCAGACTGGCTGATGCTGCAGGCACATCCAGCAGGCACACTGAAGTTGCATTTGCGGCACACGCAGGGTCTGGTGCTCGAGGCCCTGCGCGTGCAGTACATGGGACCACCACTCACACTTTGGCCACAGATCTTGAGCAGATTCTGCAGTGATGTGAGCTCCTCTGCTGCGCCTGACCCCTCACCCTCTTCCTCCTCTGCCCCTGACTCATCCTCTGCTGCAGTGGCCCCCACCTCCTGCTCCTCCTCCTCACCCCTTTCCTCCCCCTCCTCCTCATCGCCTTCCTCCAGCAAAGTGTCCAGGACTGTGTTTAGCCAGAAGTCAAGGGGCCCTAGCTGGCTGCCCACCTCACCGTTGACTGCCCCAGGTGCATGCACCGCAGTTGCATCGAGTGATTGCTCATCCTCAGCCTGCTCGTCCTTCGTGTTGCACTCAGCCTCCACTCCTTGGACGTGTTGAGTGGCAGCACTGCTGCGCCGGCCTGCGGCACTGCTGCGCCTGCCCATCACCGTGCTGAGTCGGCCCATGGGTTTGGCACCTGCACCTGCACCTGCCACACTGCTCCTGCGGCCAGCTTTCACATCCACATCTGCCCCTCTGTCATCCTCCTGCTCAGCTGCTGTATATGCCTCATCCTCCTCTGTTTGTGGCGCGGGCTCCTCCTCATGCAGTGATGGCAGCACACTGCTGCGCCGGCCGGCAACCAGCCCCTCGTTCACACAAGGCAGCACACTGCTGCGTCTGCCAGCCACCGGCACTGGCTCGGCAGCAGGTGCAATGCTGCTGCGCCTGCCAGGCAGCTCAGCTGTCTGGTTAGGTGGCATGATGCTGCTGCGCTGGCCCCCGGCCAGGGCCACAGGGACCAGGACACTGCTGCGGCGGGTGTTGGCAAGCAGCTTGGCCGCATCCAGCTCGGTGCTGCCTGGTGTGGGGGCCAGGCCTGCTGCATTGCTGCCCTCTGACTGCGGGCTCGCACCTTGCAGCGTACTGCCTGGCTCGCATCTGCCTTGCCCTGATCCACTGGCCTGTGCCGAGGCTGCTGGGGTGGGCCCTGAAGTTGGAGGTGTGTTGCAGCTGGGGCCTGCAGAGGCTGGTGTTCCTGAGGGCAGGGCAGCAGGGGAGTCTCCCCAGTATTCTGGTGAGCTGCTTGCCTCTGCTGCCTCTGGGTCTTCAGCTGCCTTGCTGCCGCCTGCAGCCAGTCATGCACAAGACGCGTGTCAGCTCTATGATCAAATGTTAACAGCGATGCCCACAGAACATACACGTGCTAGCTCACATGCCAGCTGCTCACCTGCTGGTGTGGAATCCAGCTT
Source organism: Chlamydomonas applanata (assembly GCA_001662365.1). Lineage (NCBI taxonomy): Eukaryota > Viridiplantae > Chlorophyta > Chlorophyceae > Chlamydomonadales > Chlamydomonadaceae > Chlamydomonas > Chlamydomonas applanata. The sequence goes on along the minus strand of BDCZ01000251.1, from coordinate 43,244 downwards.
CAGCACACGTGCACATGAGTCTGCCGTGGGCTTGGTGTTTTTGTTCCTTGGCTTTGCCTTGACGACCGTCTTGTCCTCCGGCTCAGGGCTCTCCACTGACAGCTCAAATGCATCTACCTGTGTACACACATAGGCATAGTGCATACACGTAGCCAGCACAAGTGGCACGCATGCTTGCAGGTTCCCGCCATGCACATCCCGCTTGAGTTGGCCCAGATCTGCCGTTAAAAGCAACACAGAGATCTCAAAGAAGCGCCAGTGATCCTGCTTAACAGCCGCGCAAAAAGCAAAAAGCACACAATGCTCACCCTGATGCTCACCTCAGCAAAGTAGTCACACATCTCAAAGATGAGCTCCCGCAGCTCCTTCATGCGCTGCTCCTGTGAATGTGTGGTGCAATGGCAGAATATGCAAGGAGCAGACTCGAGTCACTCCCAGGGCACATTAATGAACAACCCAGAACACTCAGGGGACTAGGCCTGATGCAGCTGTCACACCAACGCACCTTTTGCTTCTTGCTCTGCTTGTATGGCTGCAGCTGCGCCAGCGTATGCAGCAGGCCGTCTGCTGGCATGAGCATGCTGCTGCGCCTCACGCCATGGCCGCGGTCCAGGCGGCGCCACCCGCCCCATGCTGAGTCGATCTCCAGAGTGTCTTCCACCTGCAGGTCGCTTGGGCTGTCGCATGTGGGCGCAGGGCTGGACAAGTCCTGGTCACGTCCGGCCGCCTCATCCTTTGGCTTGGCCTTGGCATCCACCTGCCTGTCCTTAGAAGGTGGTGCAAGCTCCACCGCAGGCGCTTGCAGGTCCTGCACGCATGGTGCATGGAGAACGTGGTGTGCGCCTTGCATGTAAGGGCTCTGCGGATCTTCGCGGTATGTCCTAGGTGTGGTGCCAGCTGCTTCGAAAGGCCTGCTACCCAGCCAAACCTTTTTTGCACGCCTCACAAACGTCTTGGTGGCCATCATGCTGCGGTCCACACCAAAGTCAACTCTGTGCTGCAGCCATCGTGAGCAGCGTGCTGTTACAGGGTGCGTTGCATGAAGCAGTTACAACGAAGCGCGGGTCTAACGCGCGTCTGAACCCGGCCCGTGAGGAGGGAGAGAGGGCATAGGGTTTAGATTCGTGAAGATTTCTGCCGTTCAGCGCCAGCGTGAAGTCTGTTTAAGAGAGCAATGGAAGCCAGTATAACGTTCAGTCTCAAGTATGTGTCCCGAGCGCTCACGGCCTTACAAGCTGATAAACTTCAGTCAAAATGGGTGGTGGGAACGAATGCCTTAAGGGAGGAGAACGAGGTGCGCAGTTCGGCTGCAGCTGCAGTCACATCGCACTTGTTCTGAAGCACATTTGGGTGCCTGCACTGCACAGATCCGCGTGCTGCAATATGATCAAGATCAAGAGCGCTTAACGTGCACCAAGACGCTGACGCATGTGCCAGAGATCTGGGACATTGCCACCAGTCCTACCTCAGCAGACCTCATCATCACAGTCCACAGCCAAGGCACGTGGTGATGTGGCAGCCATTTGAGCAAGGTCCTTTGCACTGAGTGCATGCGGTGTGTGGCTCGCTTGCATGATGCATGGGTGTGCTCGACGCATGCCTTGCACGCTTGACCAGCACAAGCTGACTCCGGCACGCTTCGCGCTGCACCTGCAGCCGGGAACTCTGGGGCCACGCTGTGGTCTATGGCCGATGACTCAGCCGTGCAGCGAGTGGCAGACCTACCAGGGCATCAAGGCATCATCCGCAGCGCGCTGTGGCACGCGCGGCAAGTAGACATTGCGATCACTGTAGAGGAGGGGCTACTGCACAAGTGGTCTGTGAGCGACCAGGGTGTGAGTGAAGCAGGGCAGGGCAGGGCGGGGGAGCTGCTCCAGCTGTGGAGTGGGGCCCTACATGCAGGCAACCCAAGCATCTGTGCCACAGCAGGTGGCAACAACGTGCAGCTGTGGGACACCCGTACGATGGTGTGCACGGGCGAGGTGGCAGGCGCGCACCGCATGCCTGCGCGTGATGTATGCTTCAGCCCAGCCAACGAGCATCGGCTCGTCAGCGGGGGCGATGACTGCAAGCTGCGCGTGTGGGACCTGCGGTGGGTGCAGTGATGCTAGAGTTCGTGAGTTCCTGTAGATGCTAGCCACGTGACACATCGCTTGACATCATCCATGTCATACATATGATGCTGGGGCTGCCTGGCAGGATGGAGGCAGGAGTGCTTAAAAGAGACAGCTATGGCCAAAACGCCCTTTGAGCTGTGGCCATCGCTGGCACCCTGATAGCCACGAGCGGGCTGCATGACCGCCATCAGGTTGCCCTGTCGTTGCATTCTCCCAATCCTGCATTGGCGCGTGCCGTGATGCACGCCCTGATGCTCACATGCTCGTACTGCTGCAGTGTGCTGGGCGGTGCCAAGAGTGAGGCGTTGCTGGAGCTGGGGGGCCATTCCCACTGGGTGTGGCGTGCGCAGTACTCGCCGTTCTATGAGCAGCTCATCGCCAGCAGTTCCTCTGACTCCCTGGTCAACCTCTTCCACACGCCCCAGCTCGCCAGCAGCAGTGACAGCGCCGCAATGCTGGCGGCAGCCGTGCCTGAGCGGTGGGTGCCTGGGAGGACCGGGGTGGGGTGGGGTGGGGTGGTGTGGAGTCAGGACCTGAGGGGCATGGCCATGGCAAGCGACCCGTGGCTGCACATCTTGACACAGACCCTGCAGTACAGGGGTGCAGCACGATGTGGTGCAGCATGGCTGCACGACATGGCTGCTGACCTTGTGTTGCCTGCTCTGCTTACTGCTGGTAACCTGAGATTAAGCAGATACACACCCCAGCTCCTGCATGCTAGCCTGCGTCCCCATCTTGAGGTCGAGGCCATGCACATGACGACATGAGACTTGAGGGATGCCATCTGGCGTACCGCATGTCGACGGCCATGTCCCATACAACCCGAAACCGGCTGTATGGTGTGTGCAGCGCGGGCGATGTGGACGGCAAGGCTCACAGCTATGATGAGCACGAGGACAGTGTGTATGGGCTGGCATGGAGCAACGCTGACCCATGGGCCTTTGCCAGCCTCAGCTATGATGGACGCGTGGTCGTGAACAAGTCCGTACGGCTGCGGGCTGTGGTTGTGCTCGTGAGCTGCTGGTGCATGCGAACTGGCTGGTACTACTGCGTGGCTGCGCATGCTGTGAAGCAGTACGCTTGCGAATGTGACTTGCAAGTGTGTGGTGCTAAACTGGATGGCACGTGGATGCCCCTGTTTCACTTGCAGGGTTCCCAAGGGCATCAAGTACAAGCTGCTCATCTAGATCCTCTCACGGAAAGCGACCAACATGACCCAATCAATGGACAGCAAGCAATTTGTCCAATTACATGGCTCATAAGAGTCATAACCGCTGGCACTGGAGGGCTGTGTAACAACACAGAGATGTCCAGTTCCAGACCCGCCACACACCGCCCCATGTGTCTACTTTAGACCGTGCCTCCAGCCTCACCCCCACCAACCCCGTTCCCAGTCACACTCTCACTGGTGCCGTCACCACCACCTGCAGCCTTGAGTGCAGCCCGCAGGTCGTCTGCAGGCGCTGTGGCACGCGGTGTGCTGCGCCGCGAGCTGTTGCGCCCTTTTGGCGAGTACCCGGCCTCGTTCACACGCTTCCACCTGCACGTGCATGTTGGACAGAAGCACAGCGCTTCTCAACGTCAGCGCAACACCTGTTCAGACCGTGATGCCCTTGGTTAGCTGTGTGAAACACAGAGAACCACTCCTGGCACCGCTCAGATGAGCACAGTGGTGCTCAAGTCAGCAGCGGCGGCAGCAGCATTGCCAACACTATGCTGCTCAGCGCAACTCAGACACTCACTGGAACATGCATGCCGACAGCCATTCAGGGGACACCACCCGCTTGCCCTCCCGCTCTGCCTGCTGCACTTTTGCAGTGCCTGGCACTGCCGCAACCTGCAGCCACACACGCCACCAACTTCAGCCTGTCACCATTTGTGCATGTTGGAAAGTTGAGCGCAAATGAACATGGGACACACTGGTAAACGGGATGCGGCGCAGCCAACAGGGCAAGGCATGAGAGCCGCACGCGTGCTTTTCACACACCACGTGGGTGGTCCGTTCAGTGTCATATGATAACGAGCACTCCGCCCCCAACGCCTCCGCAAGCAGCCACAGCGGGTGACCATATGGGTTGGGCTCCGAGACCTGCCAGCAGCCGGAAAAGATGATGTGGCAGCCCTGCGCAGCCATCACGCAGAGGGCAGGCCATCCAACAGCATCCAACGGCATTAGCAGCATCCGGAGCGGCGATGTAGTGGACATGGTCACTGTCACAATGGATGAAGGCCAGGCCCTTGCTAGCTCTTCTTCGCGGTTCATTCGAAGTGCACACGCCTTCGACCTTGGCCAGTGCCAAGCAGGTCCATTACGTGACCTTCAACCCATGATAGGGCTGCCTGCTCGCTGCCTTCCCAAAGATGACAGCAGTACCCAGGTCCGTTCATCGAGCAGCTATGGCGCAGGGCAGGGCAGGGCAGGGCAGGGTGCCGCCCCGCACCTTGAGCACCAGCTCTCGGCGCCGCTGCAGGAAGTAGCGCACGTCACGCTTGGCCAGATCGGGGAGCTGCTCACCGGCTGCAGACGCATCAGTCGATCCAAAGAACCTGCGGCAGCCGACAGGGGGCACGCTATCAGCCACGCTGCAACCAGGGGGCCAATGACACGGGCCCTAGTTCGGGGCCCTACTGCGCCCCAGCGAGCCGCAGCGACTGTAGCAAGCGGGTGTGTAACTGTGTTAGTCTACATGCACAGCACAGCCCAAGCCCTGATGGAATGTGGCACCTCCTGTGTTCGCCTGCGGGCCATCCCCACCGGGCCCCCTCAACCACAACCCCAGAAACAACATGGTGTGCCGCGTCCAATGCTGCTACTGCTGCTGCTGCTGCTTCCGTGCTTCCGCTGCTGCACTCGCTGCTACAGCCACGCACTGCGAGTGGATGTCAGTGAGGACGTGCGCAACCGTGGCCAGCGTGCCCCGGGTCACACTCTCATCGATGTCCTGCTCCAACAGCGACCGCCCCTCGCTGTTCCACGCCTTGAGCGAGGCAGGGAAGTAGTGGTAGCGGTCTACCTGGATGAGGTTGCGCTTGTGACGCGGCCACACCTGTGAGCACGCCATGGTATGTACAGAATGTACTATGTAGGCCGAGGAAGACCAGGCTGTTCCCAGGGTTCGTTGAAACATGATGCAAAGGGGTCCCCGGGGGCTGGGCTGGGTGTTGGGTGCAGGTCAGCTCCCAGCATGGCTTGCTTGCTGTTCCTCGGGATCACATAGTGGTGTGCATGGTGCATGCCATCTTCCAAGGGTGACTGGAGGCTGCTCAGTGAGCAGCAGCCGGGGTGCACAGGGACCTAGAACATGGCGCAGGTACTGGAATTATCACCAACTGAGCATCATCGCCCCTGGTCACACCTGCTCTGTGTCATCAATGATGAGAACAAGCTGGTCGTCCGCGAGCGCAACATCCAGGTCCTTGGCGATGTTGGAGGTTGAGTCGTTCTGCAAGCAAGCGAGCATGCAAGCATGCGTGAGCAGGACATACCAGCGCATCAGCATCATGTGTGGACCTCCAGCGGCAGGTACTATGTCTGCACTGCTCGTGGAGGCTGCACCATTGCAAGCTGCATGACACAGCGTGCGCGTGTGCTCACAATGCACATGTCTGCGTTCAAGCCCATGGCGATGCGCACTGGTGCGTGCATGCATGCATGTGCAGCCGGCGTATCGGCAGTTGCCGCAGCTGTTTTGTGCCAAAGCAGACAGGGCCCTGCTGGCTGGTGCACGTCAGCCCCACCTGTGAGATGACTGATGAAAAGAGCTTGCGCTCGGGGTCCAGCAAGTTGCGCACCTGCAGGTAAACCACATCGATTCTTAGCAAGAGAAAGCACACCAGTGCTGTCCACAATCCCAAGCCTTCTTGTAGGCCATGGCACACCGCTGGCCAGCCACCCGTGTCTTGACAAGCAGCACCAAGCAAGCACACGTGCAGGCGCACACATTCTACTGATGATTGTGCTGATGCCAACGTGCCAGGGCTTCAGGACGCCAAACAGCAAGCACAGAATACAGCACGGAGCCAGCCTGTTGTCGCGTAGTTACGTCACAACTGTATGCTAGGCGAGGCCTACAGCTTCCCACCTCAGCTGCATAGGCACGGTCACCCATGGTGTAAATGTGCAGCTCAAACATGGAGCGGCATGCCTCCAGCAGCTCACGCGCGCCTGGCCGCAGCTTCGTCCACAGGTTCTTATCGCTGCGGTGATGGGGCGGTCGGTGCTCGCCACCAAGCGAATTCAACAAAAGATGGCCCGACATGCTCACACTGTCGCTTATGCACCGCTCGGCCTGCCACTGGACCACCCATGTCCCCTGAATCACGCGCCCATGCATGCCTCCTGAGTGCCTGCGGCTGCCTATTGCCCACCATCAGCATGCACCACACCCATTCAACACTGGGGCCCGGTCAACGCCCCAGCTAAGGACTGGACAGTACACATACCGCGGGCAGTACACGTACCGGAGGCAGTACAGCGTGCGCGCAGGCTTGGCGTCCTCCGCCTTGACGAGGGCCTCCAGCTTAGCTGTCTGCTCTGCGCCTACCTCCGACAGGCGCACGCTGTTGAGCAGCGTGTGGTCCAAATCAAGCACCAGCACCAGCTTGCCTGCTGCACGCAGCCGCTCCACATCCAGCTGCCGTAGTCGTGCTGCTTCATCAGCAGAGACCTCCATCAGCCCACGCGAGTGCAAGTGCTTGATACGGGTGGTTGCTGGACCTGCACCGCCGCCGCTGCCTGACCCGCCGCCGCTGGCGTGCTGCACTGCAGGTCGCGGCACGCCTGCAGCACCCCCTGCACTGCCTCGTGAGTGTTGCGCTGTGTGTGACATTGGCCTAGACGCTGCCATCGCAGCAAACTCGTCCTCTGGTTTGGGTGCCCCACATCGGACACACATCCCTGCCCAGTAAGTGGGGTGTGGGCAGCCACCACCTCCACTGCCAGTCCCCCCTGTACCATTGGCATCCTCGCCTACCGCTTGCCCGGCAGTTCGTGCACTGGTGGTGGGCGCATCATTCAGGTCATCGAAATCAGCGGCCAGGGCTGATGCAGGTGCAGGCCGGCTGCGCACCGCTGTGATGCGGCGCCGCTTGGCTGGCTGGCTGTCTGATGGATCATCGCCATTGGCTGCTGGGCCTTTCTCACTTGAGATAGGCCCGGCGGCTGGTCCTTCCCCAGTGCTGTCTCCCGGCTGCTGGGCCCCAGAAGGCAGACCCTCCTGCTGTAGCAGTGCCTCAGCCATCTGGTCAATGTCTTCCCCATCATCCCCACTTCCAGAGCTGCCATCTGAGGCGCTGTCTGCTGCCTGCTGCCAGTCGTCCAGCTCGTCCTGAGGGCATGAACAGCGACATGGTATGGCAGAGGTGCATGCGTGACCCGGCACCGGCATGCAGCGTGTGGCTCGTTCATCTGCAGATTGCATGCTCTCACCTCCTCAGCATCAGCATCCTGCAGCATTTCTGCTGCCTCCTCGCCCTCCCCAGCCCTGGCCTCATTTGCAGCTTGGCTGTCATCCTTGTCTTCAATCTCCTCGTCCTCCGCGCCCCAGTCCCCAAATTCGTTGTCCAGGGCCGCAGCCAACGCATCATCATCCGACTGGCTCATATTTATTCCGTGATCTATATGTACGTCGGGCTTGGGTGCAGCTCCATGCGTTGGGGCACAAGTGGGCTCATAAATCACGCGGTATGCTGTCTTTGCTATGGATGCAGCAACTCTGGCTATTCTAAAGCCGTTTAAACAATGGTGCTCTATGAGCTCCTAGATATGGCTCAAGAGAGGTTATGATGTCCTACAGGCTATTGAAGGCGCAGGCAGTGGCTGGGTCCTGTGCTGTCCTTGTGATGATGTAAAGAGCAAATGCTTAGGGGCTGGCATATACTCAGCGTGGGATCCACGAACGGTGGGAATACGTAGCACATGCATGTGAAGACTAACGGCTCTTGAATGGTGTGATGAATGAGGCCACTGGGAAATTTTTGCCCGCAAACTTCCGGGAGCGCCGTCGTCGGTTCAGTGAGCCTTGGCGTGATCCCGTTAAGGGGTAGCTAAAGAGCACAGCCTGATTGCTCTTTGAAGGAAAAGGCAGCAGAAACTCTAAAAGGGCACATGCCACTCACGATTCTCCTTGTGGGGGAGGAGAAGGAGCTGGAGGAGTTCGAGCCAGTTGTGAAGGCATGCTCCAAATCCGTCGGGCCTCTGCGTGTAAGTCGGGAGGGGTGCTGGCACACAGAGGGGGCTGCTTGCGCTTCCTTATTGTGCACTAGTTGACGTCCATTACCAATGCCTCATCGCTGTTCCTCGCAGATTTTCTCCTCTCACAAGGCCGTGGACGCTGTGGGCAAACTGCAGGTGCGTAGGACTAGAAGCATGCTGCGCTGTAGTATGCGCTGCGCGACCGACCCATCCGTGGTGCCGAAGGCCAGCATTTGTACAGCCTGCTTCTTGTCAGGGCTCTGATCCATCCTGCTTCTTAGCGCGCAGAAATGGCCTGTGGCATTGCTGCACGGGCTCGTGCCCGCCAAGAACCGATCGGCACCATGCTTGCAGGCTTATGATGCAAGCATGAACTTCGGACAGCATACGTCCGGGCACCAAAATTGCACACGGACAGGGCCCATCATGTCGCATGGGCTTGACGTGGATTGGTGCTCACGATCAGGACCTGATGTTCTCGCCCACAATCCCACCTTGCAGCAAGCGGTCAAGGCGACAGGAGCATGCCATGTGGCGCTGCTGAGCAACCGGTTCACGGTGCGTGCGGGTGGTTCGTATTTCGCCATGTGCCATGTGCCCTCCATGGCCAATCGTGTGCGCATTTATGCCCGTCAGTCGCGTGACAGTGCCCTGCAACTTGCTGCCATGCTATGCACAGGCACCCGGCAAGGAGGAGTACTCTGATGCGCTCAGGTGTGGGGAGGCATGCAGCACCACCTGCTGCCTGCCTGTACGCACATCAGCAGTCCAACCTGCACGTCCAGACAGAACACATGACATCAGCCCATGCAGAACTGCGTGCGCGCATGCAAGGCTCATCTTTTCCGTACACCCTATCTGTCTCATGGCCCCTGGCTGCAGGAAGGTGCTGCGTGACCAGTACCCCGATGTGCCCATCGTCGTGTGGGGTCACACTTCCAAGGCCGGGGATCGCGGCAAGCACTTCCACCATGCCCTGGTGCGAGCTGTTGCATGCGTAGCAGCACTTGCACTTTGTGCCATTTCGCGTGCATGTAAGTGGTGGCCGTTGACCTGCGCACCAGTGGTCACGACACGGAGGAACCACAGGAAGCAGTTTTGCACACGGCCAGCCTCAACATGTCATAACCTGTAGGGCCTGCATCGCGGCTCGGTGCTGGAACTTCAGCATTGCTGGTGCTGCCCTGTGCTCCGGCACCTGTGCAGGAGGACCAGGACCCAGCGGGAACTGCAGCCCTGCTGAAGGGCATCCAGAATGGCGAGATCACAGCTGACTGGAAGGGCAAGCACACCAAGGGCGGCAAGGACGCCCCACGGTGCGCATCAGGACGCTCCACCCCACCTCATGCTCATGTTGACTGCGACAGGCCACTGATGGATCACACGTTAGGCGCTTGCTGGCTCACCAGTTTGCACGTGGCTGCCGCTCGCTGCCTGAGCGGCGTGGCGCGTCCTGACATTTCCACGATGTGCATGCACAGTGGCCTCTGCCCCTAATACCTGCCCACCCACCTCTCTCCCGTCCTACTACTTCACAGGAAGAGCACTGACAGCCCGCGCCCAAGCATGGATGAGCGCCGCAAGTCAATGGACAAGGCGCCGGCCGGCCCACCCGCCCTCACCCGCAAGAGTGCGGGCGCCCCGCCCGCGCTGGCGCGCAAGAGCGCCGGCTCTGGCGCACGCCCCTCCGCGCAGGCCCAGCAGTGGGAGGATGACGGCAGCGCGGGAATGGCTGGCATGGGCATGGGCGGCATGGGAGGTGAGCCCCTGGTTTGATGTCTTTGGTGCCTGCTTGACTGTCCCAGCCTGCTGTGCGAGGCACCCGTTGCCTGCTGGCTTTACTAACAGTACACGCTTACCTTGGTGCACCCTGTCTTTCACAGGGATGGGCATGGGCGGCATGAATGGGATGGGTGGCATGGGCATGCCAATGGGCGGCATGGGTATGGGGGGCATGGGTATG
>BDCZ01000251.1:0-32287 GCA_001662365.1 Chlamydomonas applanata | reverse complement strand
ATGGGGGGTATGGGAATGGGGGGCATGGGCGGCATGGGCGGTATGGGTGGAGGCATGGGCATGGGTGGCATGGGAGGCATGGGAGGCATGGGCGGCATGGGTGGCATGGGCGGCATGGGCGGCATGGGCGGTGACATGGGCGGAATGGGAGCAATGGGCATGGGCGGCATGGGTATGGGCGGCATGGGCGATATGGGCATGGGCGGCGCGATGGGCATGGGCGGAATGGCTGCGCCCGCTCCTGCAATGGGCATGGGTGCCATGGGCGGTATGGGTGTGCCGGATATGTCGGCTGGCATGAATGGCGGCATGAACGGCATGGGGATGGGGATGGGCATGGGGATGGGGATGGGCATGGCTGCTGCGGCCCCCGCCCCCGTCCTTGCCCCACCGGCCGCTGCACCCAGTGCAGACGTGACGAACCTAATCCGTAGCATGAGCCTCAACGGTGGCTCATCGAACGCGGACCTTATCCGCATGCTGGCCGAGGAGATAGTGCGCCTGCGCAAGGCCCTGGAGGAGAAGAAGGCACGCCAGTCCATCGAGCACGTGCGCATGACGGCACCCGCCTGAATCCCTTCGGCTCGCTTCCTGTCAGAGAGGCGCCAGCTCTGAAAAGCTCTGAAACTTTGCGGGCCTATGGCCGGTGCCCAAGCTGGACGCTGAGCGACTCAGACCAGGGTCCAAGCCCGGCCGAGGGGTACACCAATGGAGGCACCGACGACAGGCCTGACTGCGCACGGTGCTGATTTCTGGACGGTTCGTGTGGCATGCCGTGAGCCACGCTGTGATGAAGAACAGGGCGGGCGAGCGGCTGCCTTTGCTTGAGTGTGGCTGAGTGAAGCTGTGGCGTGTTCTAACTCGCATGCTTCTAATTCGATGTGAGGCAGCGCTGGTGCAAGACATGTGGCTGGGCCTTGAAAACGCAGGCAGAACAAAACACACAGCTGCTGCGTGCCATTACAACAATGAACTGCGTGCCTGGGCGTGTGGCACTTGCAATGCTGGCATTGGGGAGCGTGGCAGGGAAAAACCGGGGTCTGTTCACAGGTCTGTTCAGGGGTTTGTTTAGGAGAAGACATTCAGCAATTCATTGGTGTGGAGCAGGGGCTGCAGAAGCTCGACACACCCGTTCTCCTGCAGGCAACAAGTTTTTGAGCCCCACGCACACTTTGAAGTATCGGCTACGGTGGGCAGGCGAATGCGCGAATTGCCAATGTGTTGGTTAGCTTTGGCTGGCTGCAGCAATAGAGCTCTAATCCAGCTGCATGACCTTTGTCGCATAGATTTGTGGTGGCACACCGTGATAACGCTGTGACATTGCCTAGGTGGCTTGTTGTTGAGTAGCACCTTCGGCAGGCACGCCAGAAGCATGGCAAGATGTTAACCAAGGGAATGCGCGTCTTCTTTGATGATCAGGCACTTACACACCAAACACAGTACACTTTGGTGTTCTTCTTTTTGAATTGTATCTTTTGTGGTTTGTTTGCAGTTGTAACAATCCAGCTGACAAGGCCGTGAAGGCGGCTTGCACAGGCTTGCAGTACTGTACAGCTGGGCTCCTGAGAGGATGCAATCCGGCAGCATGGACAAGTGTTTTGATGCACAAGCCTTCAGCCAGCCACGGGCTGCTCAGCATGCATGCTCTGTTGCGTGCCCAGTGCCTCCGTCGGTGGGCACCCTAGTCTTAGCTTGAAACTCATGCACAGTCGAGTGCAGCCAGCCGCCCTTTGGGCAGCAGCAGCAGGTGGTTTTAGTGGCATGGTCAACATCTCAGCATACAGGTAGCATGAACAAAGATGGCCCCACTTGCATTATTAGGAGAAGAAACAGTGTGGTAGTGCAGCGTGCTGGGTATCATACGGTAAGCAATTCTGATGTAATTGAGCCTCACACGGCCCAGAACCGAGAGGGACTTAAAACCCTAAGTGCGATTTTGTTGTGCTGTGGGATTTCCTGTGCTTCAGCTGAGTGCTCTGCTACATTAGTATCACAGCTCACAACATGGATCGAGAAGTGGCACCTGCTGGGACGGATGCACTGGACTGCCTTGACGATGGCGCCCTCCTGTCCGTTCTTCGGTGGCTCAATCCGATGCCTGATGTGTTCAACTTGGCCAGGACGTGTCTGGTTAGTGACCGAGCTTGAGCCTCGCAGCACACAAGTAGGAACCTGTGATCTGACGCCAGTAGCGCGTCTCGATGGACTGTTGTTGCTGCGAGCACGCATGGAGCAGGCATGCATGCTGGCATCGCATGGGATCAACCAGTCGCGCTTGACCACGTGTCCATGGCATGTCCGCGCCTCGCAGCGGCTCAAGCGCCTTGCGCACGACCAGCGCAACAACCTAGTGGTGGGCGCACCATCCCATCTCCGCGGCCCAAACCACTACCACACGCTCCAAGCTGCTGTCAGCGCGTCACGGCCAGGGGATACCATCTCCATCATGCCTGGTGTACATGCGGTGCTGTCGCATCCCATCACAGTGCACCATGCGCTGCACATCACGGGCAGTGGTGACGGCCCCGAGCAGAGCGTCGTCTGTGGACAGCAGGGCCATGCTGAACCGACATTGGATATCAGGTGGGTGACACAGGGGCGCTGGGGTGCTGGGGTTCTGGGGTTGGACAATTTGCTGCCCTGCATCTGTCTCTTCTTGATGCTGCATGTGCCCACAGCATGCATCGTTTGTGGCCCAGTACGTACAACTGCCCTGCAGCGCACATGACGCCGCATTAAGAAAGAAGAAGTACACATCCTCTTTCTCGGTTGCACGGCAGGCCCGGGCCGCCCCTGTTGCAAGCAATAGCACAGCCTGCGCCAGCCCACGCTTGTTGCCACACCTACGCAAGTTTTCTGGCCTCGTCACTGATGTGCTGCTCCTCCTTTCTTGAGACCCATGTCTGCAGATCAACCTGCAAGATCACGAATCTCATGATCCTGTCTCCTGGGGCGGGTCCCTGCATCTTGCACCGAGGCGGCCAGCTGCAGCTGGAGCGGCTGCACCTACGCTGCAACATTGCAGATGGGCTGGCACACCTGTGCTCCCCGATTGTAACAACAGCGGGGGGCATTGGTGGCAGCATGGGGCGCCTCAGCGTGGTGGAATGTACAATGGCAGGCGGGGAAAAGGCGGTGGCTTGCAAGGGCTCAGGCTCACCCCAGTCAGTGCGCGCCGTGTACCAGGTATGCTAGTAGACTGAGCTGGTGTAACAGGGTTTGGTGTGTGCAGGGTGGGGTGTGGAGGCGGGGTGGGTTGCATGCCAGTGCGCCTGCTTCCAGTGACTGGCATCCAAGGCTGGACAATGCCAGGATTATACTGCCCTGACGGTTACCACCGTGCGTAACGCCCTGTCAAGCATGCTAGGCAGTAATGGTGGGCCGTGTGCTTGCTCCGCAGGAACGCAAGACGTGGCTATATTTGGAGGTGGATGGCCGCACACCACCAAAGCCACAACAGGCACTGGGCACGCCATTCTCTGCCAGCAGCACGCTGGTGGTACACGGGGGCCAGGCACTGAGCACGCAGGAGCACGCCCTTGGCCTGAGCAGCAGGCCAGAGCTTGCTGCAGCTGTGGAAGCCTCTGCAATGGGTGCTGGGTCAGGGCTCATATCCGGCATCAAGCGTGCCGCGCCTGAGTCAGCGTTAGCAGCATTGGCAGAACCGGCAGATGGGGTGCAAGGGAGAGAGCGGGGCCAGGTTACGGGACTTGCCAAGATTGCCCGGCTGCTCGCAGACCCTTCCGCAGTGCAGGCGTTCAATGAGGGATTGAGCAGCCGCGTTAAGCATTGGGGAGCGCAGCCATGCTCAGAAGCGCATGGCGAACACGCTCAGCCTGCTGTATGCAGTGGGGCTGAGGGGAGCTCATGGCTGCCGCTGGCACAACAGCAGTTGTTGTCGTCCAGTCAAGGAGCAGCGTCAGGTGGCCAGGGATGCCAGGCAGGGCAGGTGAGCGGAGGGTTGGGTGCAGTAGGGTGCATTGAGCTGGACGATGGAGCTTGAGGCACTACTAGACTGAACGTGCATGTATATTACAATGAAGTCATGGATGGAACTTCTTGTCCACATCAGCATGCCAGCGATGCGGTATTCGCATCCAGGGTGATGTTTGATGGGTGCATGTATTGCCTCAGGTTTGGGCATGCAAGTGTGAAGTCTCTTTCAATTCCTCAATTCCGCCCTCTCTCCTGTGCGCACTGAGGACATTCTGTGGGCAGCCTGTGATCAACGCAGCATCTCTTGACTTTTCATCATCGCCAACAGATCAGGCATGGGAGCGCCATTCGAGCGCATCCTTGCCGTGATATGCGCAGCAATAGCGTTGATCGCTGTCTGGTCGAATACCCAAGTGTGTCAGTGCACCTGCCCCGCACTGAAAGGTGCTCCAGTGGCTGGAAGCGCCTTGAGCAATGTAGATACACCAGGGACAGCTCTGGCAGCTGGGGCTGGGGTAGGCCTGGCGTCCCGGTTGTCGGGGCTCATTGCCCCAACAACTGCGCCCAATTATGAACCTCGAGGCCTCTACCTGGGTGCGTAAGAGGCCTGCATTCTAACGCATCGGTGGAGCAGATGGGTGGAACCCCCTAGGCACGGCGACATCTGCCTAGCTTCCTCTTGCCAGCTGCAGTGCACAGGCAATAGGGTGGAGGTTATTGTGGCACTGTTCGATGCTCGATGCTGCTGGCTTGAGCGGGGGGCAGGTGATCGGGTTCATCAATGACTTGGCCACTGACTTGCCTGCTGCTAACATGCACTGCATGCAACATGCAGGGGACGGTATTGTCTTTTGTTTTGTGACCCCCCTCAGCATGCCCATGTGGCTTGAGGGCAGGGACAAAGGTGCGCTGGGGCGGCCCCCTCCCCAACTGCCTGGATCCACATCCAGCTGATGAATGCTGTCATCCATGGTTTCCCAGCATCCTTATTGTGCAGCTTCCATATAAACACATGTCCAGTCGATCGCCATTACTCCCCACAGCTCCTTCCAGCCTCTGAACACACCTTGGGCATGCGATCCAGGTATGACACCCCACTTGTGCCGTGGCATGGGATGGGAGCCAGACACCTCAGCTGTGTTCCAGCGCCTCATCAAGCCAGGGGACCACATCCTGGTGCGGCATGCTGGTGCTGCTGTTGTGCCTCGCCGATGTGGAGAGTGCTGATGTGGTTGGTCGACCTTGGCCTGGGCGCCGTGCTTGACCATGTTTGGCCGTATGGGGCAGGACACGTTGACCATGCTTGACCGGGATCGACCATGCTAACCTTACATGTTGACTGTGATGATCATGTCTGCTTGTCGTCGAGGGGCTCACGCCCGTGTGTGCCGCTCAAATGTGCAAAGCAAAACTGAGGCTGCATGGCGGTACATGGCTGATTGCGCTCGCAGGACGTGGGTTCTAACGTCGGCTACTTCACACTGCTTTTCGCGCGCCTCGTTGGCACCAACGGCCGAGTACTGGCCGTGGAGGCCAGCCCACGCACGTATGACCTAGTCAAAACGACTGTCGAGTTCAACGGTGCGCGGATTGAGCGCATGTACGAACAAGCAATGGGCTGCGCAGCACCAGCTTGTCTACAGGCAGCCGCATGCCGGTCTGCATGCCGGACACTGTCACATGCATGTGTGCTGCGATCTGTGAACAAAGCGTGCACCGCACTGCAGGCGCAGTGTTTGGCACATCAAATGGGCACCTCCCACCTCAGCTGGGTTGCACATTCGTGTACATTGATGCTTCAATATATGCTCTGTCCCTGCTGCAGGCCTAGCTCAATACGTCCAGGTTGTAAACAAGGCAGCCTATGAGAAGGATGACGAGACAGTGCATATATCAGTGAGCCAGCACCGGCCACTCAACAACCACATCAGCCTCACGTCCCTAGGAGGTGGGGCGCTGACAGGCGATGCTGCGAGTACAGTTGTTTTGTAGCTTGCCGAGAGCCTGAGAGGCCAGGATCCAAATTGTGGTCGTGTACGCCACGGCATTGGTTAGAGGCACACCGGATGATGTGAGAGCTGCTGCTGTTGAATCCAGGGCCAGAATCCCTCAAGCTGTCTAGTATCTGAAGTCTGTTGCTCCTCCAGCTCTGTAGGTGTGCCTGTCCCAGGCCTGTAGCTGTGGTTTTGGACAGGCCCAGGGCTCCACACGCCATACATTCCGTATTCTACATGCTATATGGCGACATATACGCTATACGCCGTGTTATTATTATTATGGCGACATATGCCGCTCTATGCCTAAATCACTGTGCAGAGCTGGGCACCGCATCACACACAATGCATTTGCCTGGCTATACATTACAGGTGCGGAGACGGCGGCTGTCAAGACCATCACCATTGACACCCTGGCACGCACGTGGCAGCGGCTGGGTGAGCGCAGGCCTGACGCAGCCACACTGGATTGCCCACATCATCCAGTATGCAATTGCACAGAAGTACTGCTGCATTGCACATTTGTGACACGCCGTGTTATTATTATTATTACTGCTGCATTGGGCGGCTTTTTTAAGGACGTTTGCACCTGAAAGCCCGAGTCCATAGGTTGCGCCATATCCCTATGACCATGTCCACCTTGAGCTGTAACCCCCTGCTGTGTGTGTGGGTGTGCATTGGTTACATCGTACGCCCATCATGGCGCATGGATGCCTGCCGTGAGACAGGATCAGCAATATGTGTATGGACATCCTACTCCTGTATGAACCCTTGCCTGTTCCCAGACCTGGTCAAGATTGACGTGGAGGGTGCTGAGGCCTTTGCGTTCAAGGGCATGCACCAGACACTGGCCCGCTTCCCTTCAGTGATCCTCATCATGGAAGTAAATGTGGATCGCATGGGCGCGGCAAAGGCAGCTCCCTTCTTCAAGTCCGTCAACGAGCTCTTCCCTGTCATGCGCCGCATCGGGGACGCTGGCCGCATCGTGCCGGTCACGCAAAAGGTGGGTCAACGGCTCTGAAGTTTAGAGTACAGGGGGGAGTAAAGAGTTCAGACCTCAGGACTTCGGGTGGTTCAAGGTTTCAGGTGGCATCGTGCCTGCAACACAAAAGACGTGCGGCGGCAGGGTTACAAACGCTGCGGACAGGCTTGGGCCACTCTTTTCTGTCTACAGACATACCCAGTCCACTGAGCCTGTTGTGGTTCGGCACTCCGCATGCAGCAGCTGTATGAATCATAGTCACATGGCTTGACAGGGCAGTACATGAAGTGGAGCCATCGCCTTGTTTGTGGCGAGTGTTGCATCCTGGTTTACAGTGTTTTTGCTCTCTGAAGTGCGGCACGCGTGCACTGTGGCGCTGGCTGCCCCCGCAGGAGCTCATGGAAGCGCACGGTCATGACGAGCTCCTGGTGCTCACCAATGCACCCCAGCGGCTGCGGTGAGCCGCAGAGCTCCTTGCAAAAGAAACCAGCTCAGTCGGGGGCTCCGTGGTTGTGTTGTACATCAGCCTCTCCTGTAGTTGTATACCTACTTTGTTGCTACTGGTATTATGAGAGACTACTCATCTGACTTCCTCATTTGTGTGGCATCGGCGCGAGAGTACTCAATTCACGGGTGTGGGTGTGAACGGCTGGAATGAGCGAAAATTGAAAACTGGTCTGATGATGGTGCTTGCCCTCATGCCCTGGTGCGGTCTATTGTTCATGAGATGAATCGTGCAAGCATCCTGCTTGGAAGTTGAAACTATACCTGCAAGCATCCTGCCCAAGAGCACCTTCCACTTGCAGCTTACCCACAGCACCTTCTGCTGGCCTTCAACAACAGTTTGAAGCCAACGAAAGGTTTACTGTTGAGCCACAGCCCCAGCCACGGCCACGGCCCCCATCACATTTGCCAGGGCAGCCGCTTGCTTCGTGACACCTTCCAGCCATGCAGGCAGCTGAGACAGGGGGCCCTTGGACAGCTCTGCCAAGTCCCTCATGGCCCAGAAATCCACCAGGCCCGGGTTGAGCAAATAGCCGCGGTCACCTGCCGCAACCACGAGCCGATCAGCGCGCGCAGCCAGCGCACCGCCTGCCGCCCGTACCGCTGCTAGATGCTGAGCGATCTGCCGCCGCTGTGCGTGCGCTGCTGCAAGCGGCGGCACTTTTGTATACAGCCCTGGATTGACGGCCGGCACACATAGCAGCGGCTGGCCTGCAATCATTTCAAGGTACTCTGCTGCTGCACAGCACACCGGCTGGGGTATCAGCTGCCAGCTGTGGAGGACAAGGGCAGGAATATACATGACCTGGCTGTGGTGGCACTCTGGGCAGTACAGCATGTGGGTGTAGTGGCACCTTCGAAGCGCCTTGCCAGCATCAGCGCCACCACTGCCTTGGAAGGAGAGCCAGGAAGAGGATGCACTGGGTGCGACAGGCGGCATCGGCGTACGGCACGCCGCGCACTGCCCGCCCTGTCTGTCATACAGCTCCCGGTCTGACAGACTGGGAGGAGGGTCCACCACCAGCCGTATCGTCATCCCCAGCCGCTTGTCCGTGCGTGCTGCGCCACTGCCACCAGGCTGCTGCAGAGCTGCTGTGAATCGAGGATCAGCAGCACCCAATGCAGGTGCTGCCCCTGCCCCACTGGCACCTGCCACACCCCCAGGGCTGCTGGCATTGCGACTGGCAAGCCCACTCCCCGGCCCTGCGGCTCCCAGGCTGATGGGTATTCCCGGTCCCACCCCACTGCCTCTCGCACCGCCATTGCTGCGTCCCGCAGCTGCCGTTGCCCCCACGGTGCCTGCCTGGCTGTGGCCAAAGCTGCCAAACCCTGTGAGCACTTCACGCATGTCATCCAGCACTAGGAGGTCATCTTCTTCCTGCTCTGCTGAGCTCTGAACAGGCCCCTGCCCTGCACCCCCATCTGCCCCTGTATCTGCTACAGCCAGTGCATTTGGGGTCAAAATGGTGGATGCGTCAGCTGCTGCAGCAGCTGTGTCGGTCGCTCTACTGCCGCCGCTGCTGTTCCTGGTTGCAGGTGCCATGCCAGCACCAACCCCAGGGAGGGTGCTGCGCACGAGACCTGAGATGCCATGTGCTGACATGGCCGCAGCAGCTGCAGCTGTCGCGGCTGTGGCATACGACAGCGCCGACGTGACGGGCACAGAGGATGCATATGACATGGCACTGGCTGCCACGCGTGTGGTGGAGGAGAGCCAACTGCCCCACCCACCACCTGCTGATGGTGCCTCAAGCACCTGGACAGCCAGGGCTAATGAGCCTCCCTCAGCACTGTCATGACATGTTAGCTGCACTGCCACTAGTCGCCCAATCTCAGCAGTTGTGGGGCCAGGTGGCACAGCAGGCGGTGCTGGGCACGCACCACCAGACACAGCAGCAGGCACGCCAGCTGACGTCCCTCCTGCCCCCTCTGCCGGCTGTTCTGCAAGCAGCACGTGTGCGACTGACATGGGCTGCCCAGGAGCAGCTACAGCGCCACTGCCTCGCCACCGGCCTGGTAGTAAGGAAGATGGTAGGGTGGCCCAAGAGGCCCAGCCCTTGCTTGCTGCCGCGCTGTCTGCGCTGGTCTGGGGTTGGCTGGGTGCAGCATCAGGTGCCACCACGCCTGCTCCAGCTGCCACTGCCGTATCCCCTACTTCAGGTGTGCCAGCCGAACCGCCGACAGAGCATGCTGTGCCCTGGGCCACATCACGATCAACTGGTGGCACGCCACCCCCAGAGCTGGACGCATCCCCTGCCGCTGCAGACGCAGCAGGCTGTGTCCACGCTATGCTGAACCGGCCCTTCCCCTTAGCAGCCAGTGCCTCTTCCCTCCTCCTGATCGCTTCGTCCTCTGTCTCAATGTGCATCTCCTGAACAGGCACTGTGTCCTGTTTAGGGCCCGGCGGTGTACCGCCATCTGCCAGTACAGTATGCCCATTAATGGATGAGGGGGCTGCAAGGACGGCTGGCCCATGCTGCGCCCACCAGGCACCTTGCAGGGGTGCGATGCAATGTGCCACGGCCTGCATGTGCACCTTGGATCTTGCGAGGGCGGTGCGGGCATATGCAGTGGCTATCTGGGGCTGGGTCGGCAGCTTTGCGCAGAACTCCGAGAGTGCGCCGCTCACCAACGCCTGCAGGGCGAGCGCAGGAATGTACAGCATCGGTGCCATGCATGCCCAGTGTCAGGTCCCCATGGCATGGGGCTCACGATGAAAGGTGGCACACTCTCAACATCACCATAGCACGGTGCATCAGCACTGTCCTTGCACAGATTAGTCTCTCCATGCCTTACCAGGTTGATCCATGCATGCAGCCGCGTGTTGCCCTCCACAACAGTGCTAGCTGCATGCTCAATGTCCCTGGCCAGCAGCAGGGGGAAAGCCTTCCCCATGGCCTCGACGACCGTCCATGCTGATGGGTCAGGCCTCACGATGCGATTCCCCACAAGCTCCTCCTATGCAGCACGGCCGTGCATTGGTGGGAATGGTGAGCATACAGCAAGAATGGAACAAAGCAGAACACAGGAAACAACGCAAGACACAGCAAAGAACGGCAAAGAACCCTACTTTCAGAACCGCAGAGAATGCTGCCAGGAATTCATCCACGTGCGATCCAGGGTTTGACTGCAGCTGTAGCACGGCCTCCTGTAGCCTTTGCAGGGCCCCATCGCTCATGAGGCCTGCTGCTGCGCGGCAAAGGTTTGTTTACAGATTAAAAGCGCTATCTACTCATTGGCGTCTAAGAAAAAGACATGACCACCAAAGAATGAGATTGCGCAGTTGATCTAGTTCTGGTATTCTGGCGTTTTTCATTACCGCAGAACCAATTTAAGACCTGCAGCGCATTGGATTCGAAAAGCCCATCATAGAACCCTGCACCACCTCATAAATGGGGCGTGCCAGCCACCGCCTACTCGCCCTGGTGGTGCTTTTGGCTGGTGCCTTGCTCACGCATGGACGCAGGTGGACACCAGGCACGTAACGGAAGTTGTCAACCAATGACAGCCTTGGTGCTTCAGCGCTTTGCTTGGGACGCTTGCTCATGGCTGTCCATTGGGCGAGGCCTGCGGGTGTGATCTGAGGGGCGACATGGGCAGATTCTGCATGGCCCTGCACGCAGCATCATGCAAGGATGACCCCTCATGGTCTGCCGCGTGTGCGCAGACACGTTCCCTAACCCTTTGACAGACACCAGGAAGTGTGGTCGCGGCATGCGCAGCTGGATCTGTAAGTCACGGACGGGCTATGCGCACCATGTGCGCTGGTCAGGGAGGTTGTCCAACTACTAAGCATTGCTGCTAGTTTGCCAGGAATGCAAGTGATGTGTGTATGCCTGGGACGGTGCCCATGTGTGCACCATGCATGAATGTGCACAGGTGACCCTGATAACATTCTGACGACCGATGGCGCAAATGTTGTGGAGGTATGCCTTCTGTACTGTGGCTGCCAGAACCCACATATCAATCCGTATGTGCTCCTGCCACGGCCAGGCAGTTGCTCACCACAGCCACATGAATTCAGCATCATGTGTCTTGAATCTGTGTTGGTGAACGCCGCTGCGGCACAAGTCATGTTGGCTTTGATGCTGCTGCCATTGTGCAGATCATGCATGCACACAATGCGGGTACCTGTGCACGCATTTTTGAACTGTAACGTGTAAGGACCACATATAGTCAACACACAGACAACACATGGATCGCCCAAGCCCTCAACCCTCTGCATGGTACCACCATGCACTCTAAACTCGGGCATATGCTACAGGGCGTTATCAAGCTGATTGCGTCTGGAGAGAAGCCATACGTTCAGGTCCCATGCGGTGGTGATGGCCACCAGGGTGCGTGCCCTGCACCTTACATGGCCCTACACACTCGCAGTCTTGCACCCTCTCCCTGTACCGCCTGCCCTTGTACCGCCTGCTCTTGTACCGCCTGCCTTCGTGCCCCCTGCGCTTGCACTGCATGCCTGTTACCGCCCTGCCTGCAGCCATTTTCTTCTGCACCACTTTGCATCGCTGCACTGATGCCATTGTCACTCTGATGCATCCCCTGATGTCTGTGGGTCTTGTGGGTCACACACTGCTGCACGGGTCACACCTGTATATTTGCCTGACCAGGCTACGAGGTGGGTGTGGCCATCATGGATGAGTTCAAGTCAAGGGGGGACGATGATGCAGAGGTGGCAGAGCGGTTCGCTCGGGCGCTGCACCAGAGCTGGGGCGTGGGTGAGTGGTAGGACATGTGAAGCTTGAAACCTGTGGCTGGCACGGCCCTGTCGGGGGTGCCACCAAACCTTGCTCTTTTGGTTACCACGGCTGCGCAAACGTACCCTAAGTAGTCACCAAACGTGGTGGGCGGGTGTTCACCCGGCGCGGTGTGCAGATCACACAATGAAAGGCTCATGTCAAACGCCATCTATGTGCAGGCCGCGCCGCGTGCCAGAATGGCGTGCTTGTGCTGCTGGCGCTACACAACAGGTGCAGCTGGGCAGCAGCGGCGCTCCCCATGACCATTTGTGCTCTGTGTAGTGTGTGCATGTGTTCCATGTTGTTCCCATTGCTATCCTGCTCAGATTTACTGCTCCTTCTTTCTGCACAAACTGCACATGCCGCCCTGCCCACCAACTTGCCCTCCCGCAGCTCACGCCCCTAGCAAGCACAACATGTGTCTGATGCTGTGACAGCCACAACTACGGTACACCTGTATGTATGAACATTTGCACATCCCATACCTTTGTACATCTGTACATCTGTACATCCAGGCAGCTGTACATCTCCACCGGGGCGGGCACGATGGACAAGCTGACATACACGCAGCTGGGCAACATCATCGACCAAGCCAAGCCCCTGCTGCGCCAGAAGCGGTGAGTGCCCCAAAGCTGGGTGGGTCCGTGATAAGTGGGTTGGCTGGTCGTGGACACATGCTGGCTTTCCATCTCTTCCCACACTCGGCCAGACAGAGGACACCGGCACAGGCTGCTTGCTACATGACGCTGACACGATGACTGAACTGCGTTTTGGCGATGCTGTTCTGCCTGTACTGCCTGTACTGCTGCAGGTACGACGACGCAGTACAGCACGTGGTCGTTAACGTCGGCCTGGCACTGGCGGGGCTGGAGATTGAGCGCAGGCCGGAGGGCGGGGGCCAGGTCGCCACCATGGACTGGGGCGGCTTCATGGTGCTCATGACCTTTTTTGGCATCATTGGCGCCCTGGTCTACTTTGGCATCAAGCAGTCAACACGTACAGCGAACCGGTATCGGGTGCGTGGCTTCATGTGGCGCCTGCGCCTGGCCCTGCACCTGCACCTGCTCTTAATCCTGCTTCTGTGCGCCTGGTTTCTGCTGCACGGGTGCGGCTGCTGGATGTTTAAGAGACACAGGGACCCTGCATGCAGTGGGTGGCCTTTGCTTGGGCTCTGGTTCGTATCAAGCCCTCGTGTAGGGCAGCACATGCTTTAGGTAACCCTGGACATCAGCCCAAGTATCCATCCGCGCGCAAACTGGCCACAGTGCATGGCCAGATCCCACCTGTCAGATGCCATGCCTCTGCTGCTCTGCCCCGGGGCCTTACCTGACAACTGCTTTCAGACGTTTTTGTCCAGGACCAATGCATCTTAGACGGCTTGAGCGCTCAACTGCGTCCAGCTGCCCAAATGGCGCGGCTTTTGTTTCACCTTCTGCCTGACTGCAACGTAGGACTGCCGCACCCTGCTGGAGCGGCTGAAGCGGGACCAGGCATCGCTGGCTGCGGGCGCATATGCCGTGTCAACATGCCCCATCTGCTTGGAGGAGCTCATAGCGGCTACCGACACGGTGGGGACTTACGCGTTTTGCTCCTTTATTCATTCTAGTTTGTAGCTCAAGTGAACCTATTTGACGATCAAACAGCACAGCCCTGCACCCAATGCTTGCGTTGCTTATGGCAACAGCATGTGAGCAGTATGGTCCGCACCCGGTGCGAACCAGCGATTTGGACTGCTGTTATCTGGGCATGGGCACGCATTGCACGCATGGGGCCAGTGAGTTGGGGGGGTGGGGGTGAGTTGCCAACGGCATCATGCGTTGTTTTAGCCACCATGCCGCGCACGAGGAGGCATGTGCACCAGTCAGCCCAGGCCCCACTGCGGCCTGGAATGGCATCTGGCAACTGCTCTGCCTGCATGTTCTCATTCCCTACACTTGCTCAGGATGCGGATGGCGCGGGTCCCAGCAGCAATGGGGCGGGCGCAGATCCAAGCGAGACCACACCCCTGACGGGTGGTGCGGGGCCCAGCACGCCAAGCACCAGTGCCAGCAGCTCGAGCGCGCCCCCTCTACGCCGGCCCATCGTGGCGCCCTGTGGCCACGTGTTCTGTGAGCCGTGCATCGCCGCATGGCTGGAGCAGCGCAAGACGAGCTGCCCCATCTGCCGCCGCAACATGGATGGCACCGAGGCGCCCCCGCCCCCGCCGTCACAACGCCCACCGTGCCACGAGCAGCAGGCTGCATGGTGGGTGCGCCCAGCAGCAGCTAGCTGCTTGTTCCGGCACCCCTGGGGCTGTGTCATGCATCGGTCACTTGCTCACTGGGCATCAGGGCGCTCCAATCTGGCTGGGCCTGGCTTCGCTGTTGCTTCAGCTGCTATCGGTCAATGCACGTGTATTCACTACTGGCCCCGGGCCCCATTGCATGTGTTACCGGCATCCTGCATTAGAGGTGCTGCATTAGAGGTGATGGAAGCTGCTGTTATGCGACATGCCGGGAAGTGTCCATAAAAGCAGCGATGCTGGGTTTCCCTGTCTTGGAACACAGACGTAAGCACTAGATTACATGGATGCCATTGTCATTTGCGGCCACTCGCCCACGCAGGGAGCACGATTTCCCAAATGCTGTGCTGCTGGATGCGCTTGCGCGCCGCAACCAGCCCATACTTCGGCTTGATCCGTTGTGGGGTACGCGCACACGTGAGTCAAAACCTGCTGGATGGCGCCATTTGCACACGTGGCTTGCTTGCCTCGGCTCCCTGCCTTGAACGCCAAGCAGCTGGGGTGTGCTGCTCCCCTTCCTGGCTGTGCCTGCCGTGGCCGCACTGCACGCCGTTGTGATGAATGGCAGGTAGGTCGTGTTTACTGCTGACACTGTACACTAATACTTACACATTACAGTACACACAGTACACACAATACAGTACACATGCGCTATCAGCACAACCTCGACAGGGTAATATTTGCCAAGTAACCGGGCTGCTGTTGCTGCAACTGCCACCTCCCAGGCAACTGGCGCTACACGCGGCACGGTGGCGGCCCCTGGGGCGGTTACACCATGAATGACATGCGGCAGCGCGGCTATGGCGGGTCCTTGACACAGGATCAGGCTCAGGAGCTGTTCAGGCAGGACCTCATGTTTCGGTGAGTGGGGGTAAAGGCACTGGCTGTGTGGGTAAGCAATGGATGAATTCTCATCCCATGCTGCTCTGCCCCCCTCGGCCCCCACCCGGTCTCGTGTGCACGCAGGCTGCAGTCGCTGCACCGCCGCTACCCTGAGTTTGTGACCCAGGACATGGTACGGACGTGGGGCCAGGATGTCTACACGGGGCGCGAGTTCAGCGCTGCCGCGCTGCGCTCGTTCCAGCTGAACGACCCTGCAGTCAAGCGCGAGCTCGCGCATCATGGGTCCTCGGGTGCATCCAACAGCTTTGGTGGGGGCGGCGGTGGGGGCCGCAGCAGCGGCGGCCGGGGTGGTAGCTGGTGAGGGGATGCGGGGGTAAGGGTGGACCATCCTCTGGCTATGTATATGGGTTATGTCAAGGTGTATGGAGTGGGTGGGCCGTGGGATGTGTGTGGGACGTTCAGCATGCTGGAGGCCAAAGCGTGCGATTGCATCAACGAAGGAATGAATGGAGGGGGGGGACCCACACACTGTAAGGTGTCCTGCGGTGTCCCGCATACTCACACAAACATCACAAACCCGTGATGATCACACCACAAGCTGTCAATCCAATTCTTCACAACATAGTACGCACGTTTTGTTATACTCTCAAGAGGAAATGTGATCATATTGATCTGAACCACCAGGTTGCTTTTATTAGCTGCAACTACGGATTCATATGCAAAGTGCTTCAATAACCCGCCGCTGCTACGCGCGGATTGGTCTGTTGGGGAACCCTTCAGATGGTTACGGAGGCAAATGCATTTCCGTCGCCATCAGCAACTTCAGTGCATCAGTGACGCTGGTACTGTCCCCCACGATAAAGTTCGTCCGCCATCCGATTCACGACAATGTGGGTTTCTGGCTACTTCGTTTACCTCGCTTGCCTCATGCTGGCCAAAACCCATAGTGCCAATGTTACTCGTTGTTTGGACTTGCTGCCACCATGCTTAACAATGCATGCAAACCATGCGCACAACAAGTTCAGTTCCAAGTTGTAAACTTTGGTCCTACGCCATGGCCCTGCTCCGCCAGTTCACTTGGTTGGCTAAGTCCATACTGGGCAAGTGGATGGAACCAGGGAAGTTTGCACACGTTGCCAATCTTGACATGTATGCAGGAGGAGTACACGTCCCTCGCCCACATGCACCACCAGCTGAGCAGGCATGGGTACGGCGGTGGCGTGCGCCTGCTGCAGGCCATCTGCAAGAAGTTCTTCGAGTACTGTCGAGCACATGGCATCGACTTGCCACAGAACCGCAACTTCAAGCTCAGCTATGAGACAGGTGGGGGGGGAGCAGGCTTGATAGCTTCTGAGCGAGAGGCGTGCTGCATGACTGCCAGCCATAACTCAAGCACAGATGTGGGTGGATAGTGCTGGGGTGCAGCATCAAATGGCAGCATCATGCTGCTGTGCTGGCCGTCCCAGACCCGGCGTGACTGTTATGTGCACCGCGCCTCAGGCCATGGAGTTCCCAGTCGGTTCACAGTGCATCCCAGTCAGTTCACGGTGCATGCCGATACTGTGAGACGTGTGACAAGCACTGGCATCAGACTCCCTTGCTGACTTCCCTCTGTTTTACCTCGATGCCTGTCGTAGCATGCACCATGTTGACACCATGTGTAGATTGTGTACATTAGTTGAAGGATCGTGTCTGCATGTGCTCTTTGAATCCCAATCCCAGACATACCGAGGCAAGTTGGGCTGGCGGGCTCTTCAGCCATCGTGTGCGCTGCCCTCAACTGCCTCATGGCGCACTACCGGGTGAGCTGTGCGCAGCAGCGCCTAGGTTGTTGAGGTGGGAGGAGCACCACACATGTGTGGTCTACCACACATCTATCAGCAGCCTAGGCAAACCCAAACCGGGCCATGAGCCCCAGATGCGCGTCTTGTGCGCCCTGCACATGTCTTATGAAGGCTGGCAAAATATGGCTGCGTGTATCCTTACTGTGCTTGCTACCACATTCGACGGTGATGGTGGAACGTGGGAACCTTAGCGGCGTAAGTCAGCAGGGCGTGCAGCTGACTGCCCCGTATGGTATTGCCGGTGTGCTGCACAGGTGGGTCATCTCATCCCACGGCGGGTCAGGCCCAACATTGTGCTGCAGGCGGAGCAGGACCTGGGTATCACTGCTGGCCTGCAGGATCGCGTGATACAGGTGGGGCCTGAGTTTGGGCCTGTGGTGTCTGACCTGGGGGACAAGGGGCTAAGGTGCTTCGGGTTGGGGTTTGAGGTTGATGCGCAGGGTGTAGGGCCGGGGTTGTGAAGTAGCTGCAGGCGGCTGCAGGGGATCTCAGGCCAGCACCTTGGACGAGTACTGCCCGATGGGGCATGTGCCGCAGTGGGTAGGGCATCTGAACAACCAAGAGCTTGTCTTACCCCATGCTGCCATGAATAGGAACCACCTCAGCCTGGTTGTAAATCACATCTCATGGTGTGCAAATCCAAACACGTGAAGACCCTTGGCATGCCCTTGATCTGATTACGATGTGCTTCAGGTGTACGGTGGTGCTGTGTACATGGATTTCTCGCCAGAGGCCACCGATGCAGCATCAGGCGCGGGCACATACACCCAAGTGCCCACAGCGCAGCTGCCAGAGCACCTCTACCTTGTGCACTGCCCAGACAATGCAAGCGAGTCTGGCAAGGTGACCACCATGAGGGCAAGGGTGGCAAGCCTGTAGTTTAGGTTGCGCCACTTGCCTGCCACATGGGTCATAGGATATCCTGTGCATGTGGCATGTGATCATGAATGGCCTCCAACAGTTTGTACCAGATAATGACTGTCAGGCTCCGGCATGCAGACACATCTGTGACACTCCGTGTTATTATTATTATTAGTTTGTACCAGGCATGTACCTGAACGGCTGAAGTGTGCTTCTGTACAGCAGTACGATGCAAGCCATGCGGTGGGTGCCCTGCCCTGAATGCAGGTGCACAGCACGGTGCGGCAGCGGTGGCAGGCAGGGGATGAGGACGTGCGCAACAGCATGGCGCAAGTGGCTGACTGTGCCGTGCAGGGCCGGTGCGTGCATGGATGACTGATGCCGTGATATGTTATAACTTACAAACGCACGCCGTGTTATTATTATTTTTATCACAAACGCAGACGGCACTCATGGCAACCGCTGCTGCCTTTCACAACGGCCTGCCTACACATCCCTGCCTCTGGACAGTGCTGCTGAGTGAGGACACACACAATGCTACAAGTATGGTACAAGCAGCAGATCGTGTCCATGAGCGTCTCATTTCACGTCTCTGGCCTCTGTACGCGTGCCTGTGTCTAGTCGTGTAGTACAGCACGGTTTTGCCGTCCCCTCCTGCTGGGCCGCAGGCGCGTGCTGGAGGAAGGGGATGTGCAGCAGCTGGCGCAGCTCATGGACAGAAATTTCGACCTGCGGCGGCACATGTTCGGGGATGCGGCGTTGGGTGACACCAACCTGCAAATGATTGAGGTGGGGGGGCCTGGGATGTGCCCAGCCAGGTTCTGGCAGGTTCTTGGGTAGTGTGCTGCTGTGCTGGCATCAGCGAGGGCTGGCACCACCGAGCCTCACCATGCCGTGATGCGCCTATCCCCATCGTTTATTACATTGTTCAATAGACCTCCCTATCATTTTCCTAGCTTGTCTCCTGAAACTGAGAAGCAACATCTGAGCAGGAGCACAGGTAGGATTGCAGGCAAAACACGACTTGTCGTTGCGCCTTCCCATGTCACGTCATGGTCTGCGGCTGCAGAGTGCCTGTTTCACGTGTGCTCCTTGTGCATGCGCGACAGGTGGCGCGCTCCGTGGGGTGCGCCGCCAAGTTCTGTGGCAGTGGGGGTGCTATCGTGGTGGTGTGCCCTCAGGGCGCTGCACAGGCACAGGCGCTGCAGGAAGCAATGGCTGCCACCGGTTTCCAGGTCTCAGCAATCCAAGTGGCGCCAGAGGTGGAGGATTAGTAATAATAACATGGCGTGTCACAGATGTGTCTGCATGCCGGAGCCTGACAGTCGTTATCTAAACACCATCACTAGAGGACCAAGCCAGCCTAAATTACCGGGAGCCACCCCACTACAGCACCTAGCACCCTGTTGGAAGCGAGCACCGCAAAGGTTAGCAGCTGGCCGACACACCACCCGTGGTCAACAGCAACATGCTGATGCCACAGGGCACCCAGGCCATACGGTGACGGACGGGCAGGCTGTAACCCGGGCGGGCTAATAATAACACTAGTGTACCCCTTTTTACAGGGCACCCAGGCCATACGGTGACAGGTGGAGGATTGACGGCTGCTATCTTGGCTGCACCTCTCAGCTGACGGCTGCTGGTGTTGCACGTCAGGCGGTTGTACTACTCCTAACACAAACAATACAACGGGGGTTCACAGGTGTGTCTGCATGCTGCAGCCTGACCGTCTTCTAGACTTGGTGTGCACCATAAAGGCGGTGCACAGAGGTCGTAATTGAAAATGACAAACCCTGCTTCCCGTTTGAACAAATAAGCTACAACTGATGGTGCTTGTACTTGTGGCAGGCAGCATCAGAGTGGATGCGTAAGACTGCAGCTGCATCCC
The DNA here is from genome assembly GCA_001662365.1 of Chlamydomonas applanata. Lineage (NCBI taxonomy): Eukaryota > Viridiplantae > Chlorophyta > Chlorophyceae > Chlamydomonadales > Chlamydomonadaceae > Chlamydomonas > Chlamydomonas applanata. Next base: position 12,409 of record BDCZ01000251.1, on the reverse strand, counting down.
CATGCCCCCCAGCTTCCTGCATCCTTCAGCCTCATACAACCACACTCCCCTCAACTCTTCTTCTGCCACAGCGCGTAAGCCACGTCAGTGCCTGACAGAGCTGCAGCACAGTCCCTGCCCGGCCGCCAGGCCCCCAGCCATGACTCATGCAACCCAGTGGCTGCAGAAACAGCCCCATCACTCTTCAGATCAGCACACACTTCCTCCGCAAGCAGTTGCCCCAGCAGTGGCGCAAGTGTGAGACCCGAGTGTGTGACACAGATGTACAGCCCGTCACAGCCAGTGCTCCGCCCATCCGTGGCAGTGGCACCACCGGCTCCTGCCGCTACTGCCGCCCCGCTGCCGCTACTGCTGCTGCCACGTGCAAGGCGGGGCGTAGCACAGCTGCCCACAATAGGCCAGCCGTCCTGAGGCCATGGTAGGTGGGTGGTGTGCAGAGAACAGATGCTCAGTTCAGAGGAGATCAGTGCTCGCATGACTGACAGCCATCGCGCAGCTGCCGCGCCCCGCTCATGGACGTCAACCGACTCTGTACCGCCCAGCATGAATATACCGTCGGGGCGCTGTACCGCGAACGCGTCATGTGCATACAGCATGCCGCGTAGAGTCCCTGGAGGCAGTGGGTTGGTGATGCAAACAGATGCAGGCTTGTGCAGCAGTGGCACATGAACACCGGCCTGAGCAGCAAGGGTGGGGATGCCCGTCCCTGCTGCAAGCACTACGGCGTCAGCAGTGTACTGCCTGCCTGATGTCCCCACTGCGCCGACCACTCGCCGTGGGCTGAGATGCACGCCAGAAGAATGGCTGGGAGAAGTGGTGGATCCAGATTTGGAGCTAGGTGATCTGTTGTGTCTGTGGTCTTCTAGCACCAGCTCCTGCACACCCTCGCCTCGCACCACAACCGCCCCATGTGCCTGCGCCTCCTCCAGCATCGTCTGCACTGCCTGTACTGGGTCCACCCACAGCTCCTGGCGGTACACATGTGCTGTGCTGTAGCGGTACTGCTCCCATGAAGGCTGTAGCTGCGATGGCTGCGGGCTGGCTGCAGCCGACTGGGCGGTTGTGGTACCCTGGGCTTTTGGTAGCAGGTTCCAGATGTGTGGCTCGTGGGCTGCCAGCTGCTCGTGTGTGATGAGTTGCTGGCAGGGGTAGTTGGAGTCTAGGCTGGTGGGGGATGGGTCGTCCAGTAGCAGTGCACCGCATGTCCGCACGAGCTGGCCGTACTTTGTACGCCATGCGTCAAGGGATGCAGCATTGAGGCCTGCAGAGCACATAATGTGCAGGCAGCTAAGAACTTGAGCCAGGTGCTTAGCAGGTGGCTGTGCGCATGGCGTGCTGGGGCATGGACACAGCTGCTGACACATCTGGGTCGGTGCATGGTACCATAAGGTGCATGGAGGAGCAAAACTCACGTTGGTAGGCATCGGGTTTTTTCTTGTTGGCGTTCAGCCAGGCCCAGGATATGCTAGTCGCGCCGCAAGGAGCTGTATAAGGATCGACAACCGTGACCTGTACCCCTCGCTTGGAGAGCTCCACGGACAGCGAGGCTCCAATAATCCCGGATCCCGCCACCAACACACGCGCCATGTCGCATTCCTGCGTCTCCCTGCGCTGAACGTCAGCTAATTCAGCTGTACTGCAGTGTACTGCGCTCGTCCTCATCCTGGATCACAGGTGTATGCTACTGCAGGAATCCTGGCTTGTCCAACCTCCGGATGCCTAAATTGCGCTCGCGATCTGCTTTTTTAAACGAGGCAACTGAGCACTCGTTTGCAAAGTGAGGTGAGGCACAGTCACAGCAACGGGATGCGGCATACAAATGTGGTTTTGCACCTGAATTTGGATACCCAGTTTGTGTCCAAGGCGGCATGGGTGCCTGGCCCAATGATTTGTTCTGAGTGCAGGAGCCAGGTACCACAGCGGCGCGCGCACACAGCGCAGCATGGTGTTACATACCACATACACAAGAAGCCTGCTGCACGGACCTAGCTAATGCCTAATGGCGAATGGCTAGATTTCGATTGTCTTGTCACTGCCTGAGGTTTGGGACTGGGCGTTACGAGGGGCTGAGATGGCAGGACAGAGTGTGTGATAAATGTGATACGGGTGTAGTTCAGGACGAGCAGCATGCACTACTAGAATGCTCTTGGCACGCGGTGGAGGTAATCAGGGACGAGTGCAGGGATGTTTTGAACACGGCAGGAACGAGCATCAAGGAGCTCATGAAGCAGGACCAAATTAGAGTAGCAGAGTTTGTAGCTGACTGCATGGATCTGTATGATTCTGATTGGCAAGATAAACAAGATGAGATCAATGCTGTTGTCATCTAAAGGGAGACGGCGAGCGGCCCATCGCGGGTCTAAGGCCATGTAACCTAACAGTAACAGTAACTGCACGGACGTACAGGGGGACGAGTTGGGTTCAAATAGACGCGATGACACGCACAGTCCAGGTTTCAGTGGGGTACTGGGGTGCGTGACCAAACGCACACCCTATGCGCAGCTGCTGCTCTGGCAGCCATCGATGGGACTAGAAAATGGACGGGCCTGGCTCCAACAGCACAGGAAAACGGTGTCTCACAGGCGCACACCCTGCCAAATACAAATGCCCCACTGCCGTTATGGCCAGGACGCAGGAGCCTCACTCACAGAGCCAGAAAAACGCGTGCCTGTGTCCCAAGCAGCACATGCTGCATCACATCCGTCACGTGCACTAACCACAGCACCACTAAACGCAAGTACCACACACAGCCCTTAATGCCCCCAGGAACAATGTGGGAGGGGTTTCTCCGACACAAACAGATGTCCCGTGCACAGTGCATGAACCGGGACCACGTGTAACAGCAAAGCACAGCAGCAGCGACAAGGCCGCACCAGTTCTGTCCAATAGAAGTGGGTGTCGAGTGTGCCACCCAGCCTCAGGTCTTTCAGAAACACACTGTCTGATGGTTTGTGCGGTGTGCCCAAACCTGCGCAAACCGCATTCACGACGTCTGACCCTCACTCATAACGACGCTTGAGCTTCGAGACCCTTCAAAACTGTGTATGTCGGGACGGTGGGTTGCAACTGCATGTGGTTCGATTTGGACCCAATGTGTTCAAGGCCTTACCTATTAAAGAGCCCTACTGCGCCACGCACTCGGAGCACGCGCACGAGCAACAGCCACAATGGATCCCTCCCAATGGATCCCTCAAGGCCATGGATCCCAAACGACCCACAACCTCCACACCGTTCCAAGCCATGTGTGCAGGGGCAGGATGCACGGGCCACACAACCGCTGAATCAGCCCATACGCCCGCCTGCTCACGTAATGCTACCACTACCCGGATGGAGTAGAGGGGGTCGCGCAACACCCATGCTGCCTGCAAGCATCCCACGCATGCTGTGCAGCCTCATTGGCTGGCCCGCAAACCTCGCCCCTCGTGAAGTTGAGGCCACATCCATGTGCTCGTCTGGCCGGCGTCACACATCAACAACACACACACGCACACCACAGAACCTACCCACATATGCACAGGCGCATAACACCCAGCTGCCCTCACGGCACACACGATGTGGTCACCACCCTTTTGAGAGCGTCATGATGGTCCACCGCCTTGTGGCAGCCCACCATAAGCGTCTCTTCACACTCGGTCGTTCACAGATTCTGTGCACCATTCTCCATGTGGCTGAGTGCACCCAGCCATGGGTAGGCCCGCCATTATGCACAGTGCTGTTTGGGGCAGAAGAGATACAGGCGGGAAAGCCGCCCCACCACCACCTGGCACCAGCATCAGAGACATCAGAGATATCAGAGTGCTGCCCAGACCTGCCACACATGCAGAGCAGCACCTCAGGCCAGCAGCATAGCCAGCCCCCGTTGCCTCCGGGCCCAGCACACCTGGTGCAAGCCCTTGTCATATGGCCCCTATATCCCACGTCCCCACCAAGCTCAATCAGGCATGAACCAACACACCAAGACACCAAGTTCTGCCACCACCCCACTTAATGGGTGGTAGCCCATCAGTGATCCCTGCTGCCACCAGCCCTCAGCATGGGCACGCACGACATGCACCACCCGCATGCTGCCCATGCTGCAGAGCGCCAAAACGCAGCCATCGCAAAGGACGACATGCACCCCGCCCCTCCAGTGCGCCACCCAACTAACCCCAACTGACCTTCAGCACCGCAACAGTCTGAGCACGACCCTGCGACGGCTGCAAGGTGGGACACCATACGTCATGATGCAAACACCTTGCCACCTTTGGCCCCGGCACCCTCCTCCAGCTGTGGGCTCCAATAGTCGATGCTGGGCTGCGCGCTTTGCAGCGCCATCACATCTGCGCGCTCACGCACGCGGCGCACAAAGCTCTTGAAGCTCTGCCAGTTGTTGGGCTCAAACATGGCGTCCGACATGCGGTTGAAGCACAGCGCACGCACGGCTGGGACCTCGATGCCCTGTGTGCACAGGCGGAGTGGGGGCAGAGGCGGGCAAAGAGAGAGAGGCGCGACGTCAGCCACGGCAGAGTTGGTGCACAGGTGGCAGATGAAAGGCAGTGGCAGGCAGCACCGGTGGTTGGAACACTCCACATCTTGTGCATTATGTAAGCCACCGCTTAGCCCAGAGACACCTGCTCCCCAATGTGCCAGCTGCTCTGCGGCTGGTTTAACCGGCAACACCACCACCACCACAACAACAACAACCACCACAACCAGTCCATCACCAACATAACACCCCGTGCGTGCCGCCCCAGCACCCAAGCCGTCCTGTATCCCCCCGCTGCCCCGGTCCTTCTGCCTGGCCCTAACAAACGCACCTGGCTACTGGCGGGCTCAAACAACGTGGCCTCCAGCCGTGCCAGAGCAGCCTCCTCGAATCGCGCGTCCGCATTCTCCACGGTGACCGATATGTGCAGTGCCGCGGCCACGGTGCGCTGCAGCAGCAAGAGCTTTTCGGGCTCCGCGCAGTGTGCAGCGGGCCGGTCCGCCGCGCGCGCCTCGGCGCCACGAATGTGCACGCCCAACCCATGGTGCGCCAGCACCTGCAGAGAATGGCACCACGCCGCCCCAGCGCAGGCAAGGCCCGCTGGTCAGAGGTCAGAGTGTGATAGACCCCGCTGATGGCCCCAGCCCCAGCCGCCGCACATGCTACGCACATTGAGGCGCACCCTACCTTTGCTGCCCCTGCTCAGCCCTTTGCGCCCTGTGCGCCTGCCCCTCCACCCTCCTGTACACAATGCACGCATCATAAGCAGGGCGGCCACACGCACCTTGAGCATGGGTAGGTACCCCTCACGGCCGCTTGTCGTGTAGTAGCCGGCTGTGAGCTCTGCACCGTGGCTTGCTGTGTTGTACCACCAGCTGATGGCGGGCACGCGCGCGTTGAGCAGCACTGGTGTGCCTCCAAACACCTGCGCCCGTGTGCGTGAGAGACGGAGCTCAGGGGTGCGCATGACACAGAGAAAGAGAGACAGGGCAAGTGGGTGGGGGTGAGGGTGCGCCGGGGCGCGGATGAATGCAACTATGTAACGCTTACACGCGGCATGGTTAACAGCACTAGCACCTGCGGATGACACCCAGACCCGTGGCCTGCCGCACCCATGAGCTGACTCGACGGACCAGGCCCATTCTGCAGCTGTTGTGGACTTCTGCTGCAAGCGAGCAAGCAAGCCCTCACCGCATGGCCCTAGCAGCCCTGCCCACCACACCACACATGCAGCCATCTATGCGATATGCAGCGTGTACAACATGACCCATCCCAATACAGAAAGGCTCACGGTCACACATTCACACACACCTCATTAGCCGCTGCCATGACGAGGTTGGCGTGCTGCGCCAGCATCTCGCTGTACCACTGCAGGAAGAACTTGCCGTACGCGCTCGCCCATGAGCCGTTGTGGTGGAAAAAGTTGGACTGGTGCGGCCACTCCTTGTAGCGGCACGCGTCATGGGGCCCCCCCAGGCCCCATGACGGCTGCCGCACCTGCTCCGCGCATGCCTTGAGTGTGCCCAGCATGTACTTGTCGTAGCATTGGAACTCACCCACACCTGGGTATTCCCACCGCCCGTCAGTGGGGTGTGACGGGTAGCGCAGCTCCGCATCGGGGCCCAGACCTGTGGAGGGGGTGGGGTGGGGGGAGTCTGCATGTGCACTCCACGCATGGCGGCTTGGCCGACGTGGCTTGGTTGATGTGGCTTAGTCGATGTGGCTTGGGCAGGCCTGCCCGCCTACCCACCGCCTCCTGCAGCACACTTGAGAAACTCTCTCCCAATCCAGCATATGCAGCAGCCTGTTCATGCCGCATGCCGCCCTCGCCACCCCGCATGTCCCCGTGCCCAGTGCCCTCCCCACGGCTCACCGATGAGCAGTTCAGGGATGTTGTTGCCCAGCCAGCTGCCGAACTCGTCACGGAACGACTGCATGAAGTCGCCGTACACCTGCACGCCGCTGCGCCCAAGGAGCACTGGCACTGCGCACATGCAGCAGGAGGGCGGCAGCTCAGAGCCGCGTCAGCATGCCGCCGTAAAAGCTGTGTGTTCTACACTGCAGGCACCATGTGCCCCCCCCCCCACACACACACAACAACCCTGGCCTCCCCTGTCAGGAGCTCCACCAGCCCCCATGCGCAGCCTGCCCTGGCCCATGCGCTCCACACGAACCCATGCGGCCATGCCAAAACTGTTCGCGAATGCATTATGCAAAAGCTCATGTGGCCTTGACGCATACATGCAGCATCTGGCATGCCGTGCCCCGCATGCGCGGACAGCACTCACTCTCATCGATCCCGACGCTGAGACAGTCCGTGGAGCGTGCGCCCTGCTTGTCTGTAAACCAAATGTCTGGGTTCTGCTGCCCCACATCCAGCACCCACTGGGGTAGTGGTGTGTGAGGCGTGGCGTTGAAGCAAAGGGTCACCTGGGCTTTGAACCCCATGTCGCAGATCATGCGCAACAGCGAGCGGTACCCGCTCCAGTCATACCGCTGGGGCTGCTTCTCCACCAGGCCCCTGCAAGTGCATACACACAGATGATGCATGAGCCATGCGCATGCGCACAGCGCTCGTCGGTCATGTTGTTTGACGTGCATGCAAGCATGGAGCACCGCCTTGTGCATGGCGCAGTGCCTCTTACCAATACACCTCCACGTTGATGCCCGTTGTTCCCAGCAGCTTTATAGCTTTCAAGCCGACGCGCAGGGCCTGCATGCGTTGAAATGCCCGCGCACGAATTCAGTGCCCATGCCCATGTGTCTGTTGTTGTATGCTGTCGTCAGCATGGTCATCGCACCTCGCCGTAGCCCAGCGTGTTATGCGGTGTCAGAACGTCACGCTCCAACGACACGTAGATGGGGAGGAACTCCTACAGAGCACGCATTCCATAGACATGCCACATCAGCATCATGGTCACAAACAGCAGACCCGTTGGCAGCTGGCGTGCACACCTCTGATCTTGAGCCAGGCACTGCTGGCATCGTCCGGCTGGTTTGGCCAGCGTTGCTTGTTGCCACCTTGCACAAGACTGGCCTCAGGCACGCTGCCCTCCCACACCGGATGGGTATATGGGGCGCGCGTTGCGAGCTGGAGGCCGCTGCATGAGAGGCCTGACGACTTTCTGCAGTCAGCATTGTTCCGTGGTGTGGCTATGGTCCAGCGTCTAGGCTACTGTATAGCACACGGTCATCTGCTGTCTGCGCTGCGGGTTTCTCGGCGTTTTTGCGCTCTCACATGAATTGCCACTCCCGAGTGGCCGTTTCAGCTGTCGTTCTGTTCGCTGATAGCTGTCAACAGCGTGTAGCACCCATCTGAAATGCTCTTAAAGCAAATTGTGTCAGATTGATCTGATCCGACACTTTTCAGGGCCCCGGTCTTTGGCGCATCCAGAGGGCTGCATGTAAAGCTTGTGATTCGCAAGCACAGACATCGCATGGACGCCCACACGTAAATGTGCGCACAGGCCATGTGATGGGGTGGCGCACTGGTGCGCCTTCCCCATGCTGCAAGTGCCACCATAGCCGTCCACCATGCAGCACCACTGGCAGCATGGCTGCTGCAGCAAGTGGGCATGCAGCCGAGGCACGACACGCGGCGCCCGGTGCAGCTGCAGATGTGAAGCGCCGCTCCGCCCCTGCGCAGCCGCTGCAGCTGTTGTGTGCTCCGTTATGGGCGCTGCTGCTGCAAACAGCGCTGGCTGTGGCGCTGCTGCCCCTGACGGCTGGTGCAGCAGATGCAGGGGGAAGTGCCAGCATGACGAGCACCTCAGATGGAGCACCACACGGTGGGTTGCCGCGTGCTGCCTCGGTTGCACATCCCATGTGTGGCAGGCCATGCTGTAGCAATGCACAGGCTACTCGATCAAATCTAGGCATACAGCGCAGCATCAGGCTGGCAGCATGATCAACCTGTCAAGCCTGTCAGCCTTTGACGTGTTTTACTGTCGTCACTGCAGCCTACTTTAGCCTTGGGAAGGTACCAGGATTCGTAGGGCCTGTGTTGGACCCCAACATGCTGCGGGCCGCCCTCGACAAATGCACCTTCAACCATGAGCTCATCCTGCTATCCGTGTCTGACGGCACGTACGACGCGGCGTTCCAGACAATGGACGCGCTGAGGTGGATGGGGCAGTACAGGCTGCAGTGCAGGCAGTACAGGCAGCGCTGCTGTACCAGTACAGCTGTACATCATGGTTGCAGCACCGTTTGGAAGTAGTACTGTGCAGGGCCATTTCTTGTCGCGTTGTAGTTAAGCTTGCAAATACGGCGGCATGCAAGTTGGGTTGGAGGAACTGGAGCAGGATGGGATGGTTGATATTTAAACATATCTACATGTGCTATGGCCACCATGCCGGCGCCATGTGCATCCCGGGTGCAACCATGCAGGAGATGGGGGCTGGTGCATGTAATGCTGGTGGCGGCGAACGAGGAGGTGTGCCTCGTGGCGGCAGCAATAGGTGCGATTCAACCCTGGAATATATAACTATTACTATATATATTATACTATATGTATACTGGCTGCCTTCAGTGGCTGCCTGCCTGTCTGCATGCCTGTTGGTTTTGAGTGTATCACACATGCCCTCACGGCAGTGCAGCCGGCCTCAGGTAGAGCCTCAGCAGGTGCTGCACCGCGGTGCTGCACGCTAACGGCAAGACAGCACGAGTGTTGATTGCACTGCCGCCGCACCCATAAGGCTGCGATAACAGCGCTGCCACCAACCGTGTACTTGCACCGCACCTGTATTGCCCTTTTACGCAACCACAGACCCGTGGCGTGAGCCAGGTAAGGACAGCACGCTGTGCTGTGTGTGGGCGACGCCGCGTGTGCCGGCCACCGATGCTGCAAAGCATGCATTCGGGGAGCATCGCTTCCTCATGCACGTGCGCATGCGCATTGCGACACGCGCGCTGCGGCTGCGGTGAGTGTGTTGCTGAGGGCCTCAGGCCCTAGCAACCCTCTTTCCAGCCTGGATCTTGATTGTTTTGGTCGTTGTGTCATGTGACGTGCCGTGGATGGAAAGGGGCCTTGCATACATGTGCGTGCTTGTTGTGCATACAGCCATATGTGTGCGCTTAAGGAGCAGCTCATGCGGCAGCCGCAGGTGAAGATTGGCTGCCAGGCTCTGCTGCTGCTGTTGCTGCTCCTTGCAGCTACAACATCCTGTTCCTGGACACCGACCTGTGCATCTTTGACAACCCCTACACCTTCCTCAAGGCGCCCCCCTTCAGCTCCTTGAACCTCATGTATGCAGGTGCGAGGCAACAGGGGGCTAAGGTGCCAGCAGCTGGGAGCAACCAGCATCAGAACACGGGCCTGGGCATGAAATTGTGGGGTGTTCTGGGTTAGATTCTGGTCTGGGTTGGTCTGGGTTAGACCCAGCCTAAGCTACAACCAAGCACAGCAACACGGCAGCATGCAGCCCATCGTCTTGCCTTGCATTGTGCCCAGCGTTGAGGAGGAGGCTTACCAGGGCGTGATCCTGCATACGTGCCCCACCACCAGCCCATGGCCACGCTATGAACCCGTCCTGTGCACCATCCCCCCCTTCTGTGGCGGTGCCTACCTTGCTGCCTTGTGTGCATGCCTGCATGCCTGGAGTGAGCCTGCCTCTGGACGGCAGCCGCCAATATGCAGTCACACGTGCGACTCGCCGGCGCCTCATTTGCCATCACTACGGTATTTACCTGTTGACCCTGAAGACGTGTACTACTGCCATGATATTCTCTGCAGCCGATGCCCAGATCACGGCGAACATCGGAGTGATGTACGTGCAGAACGCTGCGCCCAACGGCCCGGTGAGAGTCCACGATAGACTGCTTGCATAGGATGTTATGTTGAACACAAACTAAAGCGTGGTTAAGTGGTTAGGATGGGCTTGCTGCCTGAGGCTCTGAACGCTGTATGTTCCGACTGGTGATTTGGACCACAGATGCGCGTTGCTGCTTGGCAGCCGGTGCTTGCTAGCACGCATGCATGCATGTGCCAGACGGCACCCATGTGCCGGATGCCGGCTGCAGCCTGAAGCCTGCCTGCTCCTTGCATGTGTGTGTGGCATCTGCGTCTTCCTTGGCAGGTCATCTGGACGTTTGCTGAGATGGCTGACCGCCAGCTGCGCTGGTCCGAGTGGCCAGCTTGGTTTGAGAGGAACAAGACAGACCTGGAGATCAACAACCCTGCACACATCATGTGGTGCGCGCCAGTTGATCTCTGACCCCTCGCCTTTGACCGCTACCTTGGCTTGTGTGACAACTTCCAATGACAGCAGAATCATGTGATGTGAATTGGCGCAGCCAGCACCCATGCCCATCTGCTTCGAGGCGGGCAGCTGCCTGAGGCACACCAGTAACCTTTGTGTATCGCTTAGCTCTAAAGCACGGTTTCTGAAACATGTCGTAGGCAAAAATCAGCCCATCTCAGCACGTGCCAACAAATCCATTGGCATGCTCTTCAGCCGCCTCACCCTACCATTCATCCCAACCACTCTCCAACCATGCTATCCAACCGCTCCAACCACAGGGACCAGCCCAACTTCTCCGATGCTGCCCTGTCCACTGTGGTGGGCTTCCCCATCTTCAACGTGGCGTGGTCTTTCCAGGATGGCAAGCACAATTTTCAGTGGCTCACGCAGCACGCGCAGCTGGTGAATACATATGTGCGCATGGAGACGACGCAGCTGTCAGGCTACATCTCCCTAGTCGCCAAGTGAGTAGATTGTACTGATAATGTAATTACGGATGGCAATGGAAGGGCACATAAGCTGCAAACATGGGCGCACACTCGGGTATACATCAGCAACAGAAACAGGTGTACCGCAGCGTGTACGCGATGTAGTTATTGTTGTCACACATCAGCAGCTGAGTGGTTACTGTGCCTGCATCTGGAGCTGCTGAATGAAAGCCTTACAGTTGGGAGCTGGGATGCTGTGCGGCAAAATGAGGTCGTAGAGAGAAGGGAGGGGGCATGTGGGCCTGCATTCTCTCCCAGATTCTCGTATCTTCATGTGCCTACCCAGCTGATTAACTGGGAAAAGGGTTAAGGGTTTTGCAAGGTGGTGGTTGCTGTGGGGACATGCCTCTAACCCTGCCTCCACCGCCCACATCCACGATCCCTCCGTCTGCCTCTGCACCCTGCAGTCAGCTAGAGAAGTCGGAGGTGACCATGAAGGTGCTGCCCATGCGCCACCCCACCAACAACGGCACGTGGTCACTCAAATGGGGCGGTGTGGGTTACCCAAGCCAGGTGAATACAAGTGATCATATGTGTGCGTTCTGTTTTGTGTGATAGGTGTGTTGCAGGGCTGGGGAAGCATGCAACGGCAGCACTCTGCCACCTGCTCACATGCCCTGCCTCTGTGCCTTTTGATCCACTTATTGTGTCTGATGGGGATAAGGTGTGGGGCCAACACGCTGATGCACCCCTGCTGTACTGCTTGCTGCAGTGATCATGTGCTGCTTGCTGCAGTGATCATGTGCTGCTTGCTACAGTGATCATGTGCTGCTTGCTGCAGTGATCATGTGCTGCTTGCTGCAGTGATCATGTGCTGCTTGCTGCAGTGATCATGTGCTGCTGCAGTGATCATGTGCTGCTTGCTGCAGTGATCATGTGCTGCTTGCTGCAGTGATCATGTGCTGCTTGCTGCAGTGATCATGTACTGCTTGCTGTAGTGATTGTGTACTGCTTGCAGTAGTGTTTGTGTACTTCCATGTATGTACTGCCATGTGCGTACTGCCGGTACTGCTGCACAGCGTGGACGGTTCTCCGTCGAGTGGCTGGACCTGCTCAAGGGGCAGGCGCCTGACGTGCCGCTGTGGCCCAACCACGAGCAGCCGCTGCCCACATGCTCAGGTACGGCTGGTGCACTCACAGGTAACAGAGTGAGGGTCTGAGGGAGAGTGTGTGACAAACGGTGTGTGTGTGTGTGTGTGTGTGTGTGTGTGTGT